>CM035205.1:2489131-2509131 GCA_020233015.1 Callinectes sapidus
TATATATATATATATGTATGTATATATAAAGTTAATTAGGAATTACACAATTTATTGGCTCCTTCACAGGGTAAGCTCCTTTCTCCACAGATGAGAAATGTTTACTGATTGACATTGTGTGGTGAGCTGGAGATGGCGTTGGTGTCATGTTTACAACTGCGCACCGCAGTTGTAAACACGATACTGACGTCATCTCCGGCTCACCGTACTGTGTCACCGGTATAGAGAGAAGCTCTCACCCTATCAATGAGTTAGTGAATTGCGTACATCCCTATTTGAATATATATGTACAAGAGTGTGTGTGTGTGTGTGTGTGTCTATATATATATATATATATATATATATATATATATGCACAGTAAATTATGTATGCCTATGTGTGCCTACAGTATGAATTTCAAAGTATAGTGGCTTAATGCTTACCACAGGGTTATATGGCATAATTATACTCTCTCTCTCTCTCTCTCTCTCTCTCTCTCTCTCTCTCTCTCTCTCTCTCTCTCTCTCTCTCTCTCTCTCTCTCTCTCTCTCTCTCTCAACAGGAAGATATCCTATAGGTTAATGTTACAAATGTCTTCCAAAGTTGTGGCAACAAGCATCATGAGATAATTTTCTTTTAATCTGCAGGTTAATCAGTGGCTTACTTGGCTGCAAGAGACTGAAGAGGATGATGAAGAGGAGGAGGATGCTCAATGATAAATGACAAGGAGAAGTATTCATGATAGACGAACTATGTTTTGGTGAATGTAAATGATTGTGCAGCCAAGGGAGGAAAGGACTTATGTCTGTTGCGCCATGATAAGAGTTATACCAGCAAAAGAAATGAACTTAATGTTTTAAGTCTTTGCTCTAAGGAGACTGTCCTGTTTCTAAAGCTTCTTGGGTATTTAGTCTTGTATTCTATACTGTTGCTGTTATATGCATGCCTTTGGAGGCAGAGACAGCCAGAACTCCTGGGAACAAGGCTATAAGCAGTGCTGTGGTAAGAGGTTACTATCGATTAGGTCACATGAAGATGGAATTGAAGCAAAAACTGTGGAAAATACCGAGCTTGAGCCTCTGAAGGCTGATCTTAGAGAGTCTTGGCTAACACCAAAGTGTTCTGAATACATGTCATATCTATTGATGAAAGTAATTCAGAAAAGACTTCAACAAAAAAAAAGGAAAATGCCAAAAAACTGAAATGATGCCTTAGTGTTGTATGAGTTTGCTACATAATCTTAATAGTCCAAGTTAACTGCTTCTTCAGCTATATCACTTAATGTTATTCGTAATATATTAGTCAACACTTCATATAACTTTTTTAAACCTTTATGATAGATCATTTTTAGATGGTAATTTCCAAGTTTTAATTTCTGGGTAAGAATTTAGTTTTTTTTTTTTTATTATTTTCTAATGTGTGCATGACAAGGGTTTTATCTAACAAATCCTTCAAAACCAATCCTATGTAGGATTTTTTAAGCCTGTCTAGTTGGGATATTGATCCTGTTCTTCACAACAAGTCCCTGTATTGCATAAAGTGTCACTAAAAGGACATAGACAGTTTATCATTCCATATTAGTAGCCATGGAGTTCAGAAATTCTTTTTTCACATCTCTGCTGCCATTGCCTGCGGCTGTAGCACGTTTGTCGCACCGACCAATAAATATAACAAAACCAAAAATCTTTAGATTCCTTTTGATTTTTATACACATTGTAAATTTACATTAAAATATTAGTTTCCCTTATCCAGAGTTATGTTTTTACCTAGAGATTTAATCTATATGTAGTGATTGACATAATCATATATTTGTTTAACCTGGTAGGTTAAACAAATCATGGGATCCCAGCTTCCCACACCTCACTTAAGATATAAAGGTGAGTGTCTGGACCTTGGGGGGCATATGTTCCTCACTTTTTCTCAAGCCTTTCAAACCTGGGTTTAACTGTGTTGTGGTGTGGGTTGTCTGGATTCCATTACCTGTTTAAGAATATGACGTGTCCTCTATCTGTGTGGGTGCCAAGAATTGTGTGGAGTTACTGAGTATGGATACTTTAAATGCATTTATTGGTATATCACAGTACTTGTTAAGTCATGTGAATGCAGAATATTGAAAATTTACCTGAACTTCCCTTATTATCTTGTTGCTTCTCCATTGATAATAATGAAAATAGTTGTATGTATGGTGGGCATAAATGAATACTTAACCTGTTCTTGTTCTTGTACTTGTTGATTTTAATACATTATTCAACACTTACTTCAAAGTACTGCAACAATGCATATGGCTTTTCACTGAGGTGGTGCCATGCCTGGAAAATATGCAGGCAATGATTATAAATTCTCTAGAATGGTGAAACAATGGAGTAAAGGTACCATACATTATTGCTAGCGAAAAGACTGGATGTTGGAGGAATGGACCAGTGAGGATTTTGCCTCATTGTAAACATGATAGTGGAATATTGACTTTATGAGCTTGCAGAACATCAGCATGTAAAGTTTATGTGAACAAATTTACCCCCTCCCATCTTTGGCAACTGCCTAACTCCTAGGCTTTAACTGAAGCTTAATCCACTCCAACCTATTTCTTAACATCTCAAGTGAATACAGAATGATTATGTTTTTTGTAGCTGAATGATATAGTGGCTGCTACCATAGTATGTGTGATGTTGAGATAATTATTGTTGTTTATCTCGATAAAAAGAAGTTTTCTGTTATCTGATGACTTTTATAAGTTAGACTATCAATTCACAAGTACCTCAAAGAGATTTGGTTCCAAATTGTAATAATTGATAATTACAATTTTGGTTCCAGTTTAGTGAAGGGCAAGCTGCTGCTGCTGCTGCTGCTCTCTCTCTCTCTCTCTCTCTCTCTCTCTCTCTCTCTGCATGTAAAATTTACTTATAGTAAGTAATCGGATCCGGATCCGCCAAACGACTACTCGGGAGACTCTACTGACAGCCAACAGGTGAATCTCGCGCTGCCAGTATTCGTCTCTGGAGCCATACTTATGTTACGAGCGTGTGGTTGGGTGTTGGATTCTGGTTCGTGTGTGGGGGGGTTTAGTGTAACTCTTGTGGGGTTCAGCTGGAGCCATACTTATAAAGACTTACGGCTTCGCCGTAAATCCGCGTCTGTGGGTGCCTCTTGGATCTATAGTGTTCGTCTAGCAGCCCGTGGGATTCGCTAATAATCGGGTCCGCACCCGAATCACACGGATCCGCGATTATTTATATTTTCGGATCTTGCCCAGCCCTAGACCAAACCAAGGATTCAATATAATATCCTTGGACCACATCAACACCAAGATACGGCTTCTTTGTACTTTCCTCTCTCTAGTTTGCATAATGTTGGGAAACGTTTCTGTGCTTGTTAGTCAACATTTTCTTATTTGTTAATGTTTTTTTCGGGTATTGTGTTGTTCGTACTTTGGAAACACTTCGGTGCAGAGTAGAAATGGTGAGGTGACGTGTGTGTGTGTGTGTGGTGCGGAGGGAGGGAGTGAAGGGGTGGTATTACTAGCAGCTAAGGAGAAGCTTGGACTTTTGCAGGATAATTACGTCCCCACTGGAATTTTTAGAACGCATGTCCTTCCGTAGCTACGCCTCTGCCCTAGACCCCTTCCCCAGAATTATCTCCAGAGAATCCTTGGTATGGATATAGTAGTTTTGAAGGAAATCTGTGGTGCTTTGCAGAGTGGAAGTTCGCTGTTTTATTACCAGTCATGACAGTAGATTTTGATGTCAAGATTATGGAGTTGAGTCAAGGGTAAGAGAGCGTCATAAGAAAGATGGGTACACAAAAAAATAAAATAATACAAGTTGTACAATGCATGGTTCCCTCAGGATCAAGAGCGCCAACCACCGGGCGGACAGACGGAATGGAACAGCGGAATGGAGCGGCGAGGAGCAAGATGGCGGGGGTGTCAGGAGTGTCGCTCTTGAATACTATACAGTCGGAAATAGATCGTGCCAGGCAGGATCTGAAGGGTGTTGATGAAAACCTACGAAGGCTTACTGGCAGGGACTTCAATGACCCCAAGTGAGTGTGTTAGGAAGGCTGTGTGGGTGTAAATGTGCCCCTCGTGTGTTGGCGGCGGCGACGGCTTGGCCTGGTGTGTGCTCGGCGTCTCTTGTTCCCCCGGGTGTGTCCTGGCTTGCCCTGAGCCCCAAGCCAGCCTCACTGCTTAGGTCTGTTGGTTCCATGGAGGCTGCAATGGGTGAAATATGGGCTGTCATCCAGTTAACTTATGGGAGATGAAGTTAGTGATGAACTAGGAAGAAATTTAAGCACAAGCCACTTTAGGCCTAACCGCTACCACAGGATCTAAGCACGGACTTTGTGAGCGTTTTAACAGATGGTTAATGTTTACTCTAAGCCCTTGTAGTAACTCATGACACTATTATAAGTTGTATGGTTAATCCTGCTATTATACTACTTGGCTTTTTTTTTTTTTTTTTTTTTTTTTTTCTTCCCTGGGATACTAGTGGATTCGAAGGGATTTTCCTAGTTTTGTCAGTCTCATTGTCACGTCGAATCGTCCTGACTCCTTATCTCAGCAGGTTTATTCCGTATAAATGTTATGGTTTTATGACTGATTTGGGGTGGAGGTTAGGTTAGGTTAGCTATTAGGTTTAGCTTGTCAGGTTTTTTTTCAATTTAGCGAAATATGACCTCTTAGGCATTTTTCAATTAGAGAATTTAGTTTATTTTGGCTTTCTCCACACTAACACCCCCTTCCTAACAGGGTCTCAAGTTTGTTAGTGTTGGAGAGGGGTGGGTCTATTGGTGAAATGCAGGAAGGTCTTATTATGCAGTTTTACCGACAATCAGCCACATTTGGCAAAAGAAGGACTTGCAACTAAAACTGTCTGGTTATACTGTTATAGTATTTGATGGGGCAAATATTAATGTGAGGCACATAGCTCTATTTACTAATGTTTTTGGTTCTTAACCACCAAGAAACTTTGGACCTGGTAGGAAAGTGGAGTTGGTATCAACGAACATTGTTTATGATTGGTATTAAAGTTTGGACTGTTTGGTTAGAGAAGTATAGCAATTTTGTGAATTTTTTATTAGAAAATATTTCTTCTAATTCCTTTCTTATATATATGTGTATGTATTTTGTTTGTTTCCAGTCAGCGGCCAGACCTGAGGAGGGTGCGTCTCGCATCTGGTAGCAGGGATGATGAGCCTCCTGCCAAGCGACGTCCACCAGGTGGAGTGTTCGCAAGGTGGGTTACTTTTGAGCTTTGATAAGATAGAATATGCTCTTTCAAATTAGTTATATACAATATTAGTTTCTTTGTGGCAGGAGCTTATTGAAGGTGTTTTGAGATTAGAAAAGCCTTGATGTTTTTAGTGCAAATTATAATTCTTTTCCTAATGTATATGAAGTCCTTGGTTTGTGATGGCCTTAGTCCATTGTGTTTTGTGAATAAGTTGCCTACCACACATCCAAGGAAGGCAGCTTAGTTTAAAGGTACTGATTACATGTCATATTGGATTGTGCTATATAGATTTACTGCTCTTGTCTCTGTACATATTGAACATCGTACACAAGCTGTTTGTATCCTCAACCTTACATAAATGAGGATTTTACCAAAGACTTATGAATACATAGGATCTAGTGTACTATCTTTAGGCTGTTGACAGGCTGGGGGCAGTGGTATTGGATCAGCAACACCCAGAGCCTCGTGGACGTCCCCGGGTAGACTTACGGAATGAACTACGGGGAGACCACAGGGGTATTGACAGAGGAGATCCTCATACAGAGTTACGGTCAGAGGAATCCAGGGGCAGACGAGTTCAGGAGGTGATGGACACAGAGGACAAGCTCCCAAAAGTAAGTTGTTGAGGATTGCTGTCTCAAAAGTTTGTTTTGAAAACTGTTACATGCATTTCACTGTGGTCACATTATTATGCAATCTTCCAATTCCTTTTTCGGTGATGTAGTTTGATGTGTCTTTATTTTCCAGATCATCTTGTGATTTGTGTGAGATTATCCTACATTTTGCAAGCTAACTTGCATTTCCTCTTTCCAGCCCTCCTTGGCCTCGTCTGTTGCCCGCCCAGTGCCGGACAGCAAGTCCCGTTCAGAGGCTGCTGCAGAACTCACTAAGGATAGAGCCTCAAGGGATAGGTAAGTGTGGTTGTCAGTTTATTTAGGTATTAGTTTATTTTCTAATCAAAAGGAGCTTCATAGCTGGCTGAAGTACATTGCTTATCTTCATTCATAGGTTTAATTCAGTAAAAAGTTTACTGTTTTGAAGCCATTTAAGGTTTTGGATGATGGATAAATGCTAATTTTTAAAATTTGACATTGTTTGGAACTAGAATATTGAAGACTTGAACATGGGTGCATTGAGAATTGTGATCATAGACTAGATCTTGTTCTTCCTTGATATACCATTGATATGGTCTTGGTAGTTGTTAGACCACCTGGCAGCCACAAAGTCAAATTGGTAATGTATACTTAAGGTGCATGTATGTTAGTTTATAAGTAGATGTAACATGTTGATTTTCAGCTCTAAGCTTGCAAGATAAAGGAACTTATTTCTATTGATTCTATTGCATTGATGATACTGATTTTTGTACAGGAACCGGCGCATGTTTGGTGCTCTGCTTGGTACTCTGAAGCGCTTCAAGAATGATGAAGCTAAGCAGAAAGACAAGGTAAGACTTCACCTTCATTGTTTTTTCAGTCTGATGGAATAATGTTGAAATAAGGTTTAAAAGCCTCTTTGAACAATTAGATTTTGTTAATGAAGATGGAGCCAGGTTTGCTTGTATCTTATAGTTATCAAAACTATTTACCAGTCATTAGTAGTAGTACATGGAATAATTGATCTGTAATCTGACTTTTTTTTTCTCTCTAATGATAATGTTCTGCTTTTTTAGAACAGAGACTGTAAATTGCAAATTTTCTTCTTTAACTATATTGGAATAGATAACTTGCACTGATAAAATCATAATCATCGAATAAACTTAATGATTTGCTTGATCTGTACATTTTTAAGGAGGAGCAGCGTGCAGCTATAGAGAGAAAGCTTGAAGAAAAAGGCCGGGCAGAGAAGGAAGAGCTGAGACGAGAGAGGTTGGAGCTCTTCAATCAGAGGAAGGAGCGGCAGGCACAGATCCGACGCCTCACCATCAAGATGGCCCGTGTCAAGGAGGTGGGTGGATCCCTGTGTCTATTAAGTATCAGTTCATTTGTAATTTATCTGGATGATAGTTTTCTTTCTTTTTTCTCCTTATTTACATCTAATCTGTGTTGTGCTGCTTTTGTCTGAGAAACAATATTGTTTTGGCAATGTATTTAAGATGTTCCTGTTCTTTTTGTGATAATAAGTATTTTAACAGTATTACCATATTTATGTTGTGAATTATGCCATACACCATATGTATTTTAACAGTATTACCATATTTATATACTTTGTTTTATAAGAATAAGTATGTTTGATAAATGGAAAACTGCAATATTGAAAAATCAATAATGCTATTACATGTAATTGTATAATATGTATAATGGTATGAGTAGTAAAGGGTTTTATTGGCCTGAAATAGATGTTTAGATTTTCTCTGGTCCAACTATGTTTTTATTGCTGTAGATGATACATTTTGGTACATTTTTTGGCATTACTATGCTTTTTTATTTTTAAAATTGGAAGTTATAGTGAAGTCACTTTCTTCATAGTTTAGTGTGGGTGAGCGGTGACTAACAATTGCATTCTGTTCAGCATGAGGTCTGGGAGACACATCAAATGAAGCTGGCAAAGTTCATCCGCACTGAATCCTCTCCTGCTATTTTCTGGGTACCCCGTCTACATAATGCACGCACCACTGGGCTTGTACGAACCACACACGGCAAGATCACCGGTAAGTTCCCTTCTTTTCCACTCTTCTATTCTTCCCTGCACTCCTTGTTTTGATTTTTTTCTTTTAATCTTTGTACAGGTTCTTGTTGAAAGCAGTTTGTCTTTAATGTTCTGGTGATGCTTTGGTTGTTCATACTTTGATTTCTCATTCAAAAGATTGTTCCAATGTATGATTTTTATTGGTGTCTATTTATGTATGGTATTGGCCAATTGAGTAGTTCCCAACCACTCACCTTCCTGAAATGCATACTACCACAATTCTAGTGTGGCATCAAATTTGAACAGGTATGTTGTACATGTTGGCTGTACATGATGTCTACCTTCTTCCTTCACAGCACATGATGACAACTCAGTTTGACCAGGTGGCGAGAAAGTGATGTATGATGTTACTCATGACTTACCATGTATCAGACCTCACTTTGTTTACTCTTCTTATAAAACCTGCTGAGTGACCAAATAAATCATACTCATGCAACATCAAACATAGGTAGAAATGGAATTGCTGAAGTTGTTAGTGTGTGTGCCAACTTGCAGGGTGAAGAAATTCATGGAGTTGTAACCTGTCCATATATGGTGTTAGCCATGTATACAGAATCACATGAAATATGGCATGTCATCTAAAGACAATCCTAGATGATATTTTTGATTCATGTACAAGATTGTGACAAGATGCACTTGTACTTATCAAGGCTACTTCTACTTTTATTGTCTGATATATCCACTTGTATTTGATGTACAGAAACCTTAACTCTATTCATCACAGGGGAGCTGGAGCAAGATCGCCTGCGCATGAAGGAGGAGTTGGATGAGATCCTGGGATCCCGAGGAGAGGACCGAGAGGGAGCAGATTTGGTGGAGGAAGAAGAGGAGACCTTCGTTCACAGGGGGGTGCGCTCTCAGGTGGCCAAGCAGGGGGAGGGGGGTGGCAATGACCCTCTTGATAATTGTCCAGGTAAGGAACATTCATCTGATATGTGTTTCTATCAATTGGTCATCTACCATTTGCTTCAGAGGATCACATTTGTTTATATCCATCTGTCAGCTTATCCATCATCAGTCTCAATTCTGTAATTGATTCTGAGCATGTGAATCTTCTTACCTAAATATGTGATGGTGTAGTCACAAAATTTCTTAAAAGAATGTGATTGCATTGTATTATGAGGTGCCAAAGTCTTTGCTGCATTTAGAATAGATGGTTATTTTGATTTTGACTATTTGAGAACAAGGGACCTAGTTTTATACAATGAGTTGTTGAGCAATTTTTTAATTCTTGAATTATTGAAATATCTTGTCATTATCTTTGTTTGATTATACTTAAATAATGAAAGGGTGAAAATACTATGTTGTGGTAGATACAGTAATGTACATGACATGATTTTAATGATGGATTTTCCTTCCAGATTTGTTAGATTACGAGGCGGAAGAGGGAGAGCTAGTGTATGATGAGGCAGACCTGTCAGGTAAGGATGACAACGACGACACCGAACGTATGGTGGTACAGGTGGATGGGAGGGGGGAGGGGGGTCGTAAGGTAGAGATAGTGGCCAGTCAGCATGGTGAGGAGGATGGAGAAGAAGGGAAGAGTGGGGGAGGGATGGGAAATGATAGTGAAAAAGAAAATGAAGGTAGGCGCAAAGACAGAGATAGAAACAGGGAGGAGAGACACAGGGAGAAAGACAGTAGAAAGAATAGGGATAAAGGGAGAGAGAAGGATAGGAATAAGGATAAAGAATCAGAATCTCTTAAGGGGAAGGATAGGACTTCAGGGAAAGAAAAGGAGAGGGTAACACCAAGGGATAGCCATAAAGAAGTAAGAAAGGAAGGAAGCAAGTCCAAAGATAGTTCAGAGCCACATGAAAATGAGTCTGATTTGTCAGCTACTATTGTTCATATTAAGATTGAAAAAGAGGATGACGCTGGCATTACTGAAACTACACCAGTACTTAAGATTATCAAGGAAGAAAAGCCAGACAAGGCCCCTGCTTCAGGAAAAAAGACAGAGAATTCTGAGATCACTGTATCTGCTGGTGGTGCTTCTCCTGTTGTTGTGGCTGCTGATGGCAGTGCTACCTCTACTGCAGACATAGAGCTTCCTCCACCTGCTGCTGCTGTTGACCCAGCTCAGTCCCATGCTAACAGTTCCAAGGAGCCATCCATTTCTCCTGCCCCTCAAGAACGTTCAGTGTCTCCTATACCAATGAACCCATCACCACCTGCAAAGACAGTGTCAGAAAATGACAGGGATAATGCAGGTGAGGGTAAGTCACTGCAGAAAGACAAGGATGCAAACATTGATTTGGATATTGTTAACCAAACCAATCCAGAACCTCCTTCAGAAAAACAGCAGAACCTGACTAGTGACATCACAGTGTCTGACAAACAGACTAGTAGTGGAATGAAAGATGTCAGCACAAAAGTGCCCTCCAGGGCAAAGTTACAAAAAGATGACAAGAGGAAGAGCAAACGTGACAAACATAAGAAAAAGATGGATAAGAGAGCTGCATCAGGAACAAAGAAAAACTCTGGTTCCTCTGATGATAGCAGTAGTGGTAGCAGTGAGAGCAGCAGTGACAGCAGTGAGAGTGACAGCTCAGACTCTGACAGCTCTTCTTCCTCATCCTCTGGCTCTGGTTCCTCCTCAGATTCAGAAAGTGACTCCAGCTTTTCATCCAGCTCACATTCTGATTCTGACTCTGACCGTGAGAAAAGAAAGAGGAAGAGAGCAAGGAGGTCCAGAAGTGATGACAGCAGCAGTGACAGTGAGACAGAAGGAAAGGCAAAAAGAAGAGCAAAAAGTTTTGAGAAGAGCAAGGAACTGAGAGAGGATGGGAAGATTTCAAAAAGCAAAGGGAGGGAAGAACTTCGCAGTGATGATGACAAGGTCAAAAAGGAAGCAGGGAAAAGGGATAGATTTAGAGAAGGAAGGAAGGGAAAGGAGCGAGAAGAAAGTCGTAAGTCTAAGGAAAAGGATAAGGGAAGGGAAAGGGATGTAGAGCTTCGGAAAGAGAAGGAAGTGGCTAAGAGAGGAGGAAGTAGAGAGAAGCGAGACAGAAACAAAGAGCAGAGGAAGGAGAGAAGTAGGAGCAGGGAAGACAGGCGGGGTGGCAGGAAAGACAGGCGATAGAGTGGTGATGTAACTTGTGAGGTATTTTTCCCAAAAGTTTATTTTGGGTCATGTGTTTTGTGTACAAAGGGACTACATTTTGTAGTGATTGCTGCTGCTGCTGCTGCTGCTGTGATTGTTAATAGTTTGGGTTTTACTCAGCCTAAACATAACATTTGGCTAAGGAAGAAGTCCATACAGGAAGCATGCATTTATGATTCTTGCTTCAGCTCCAGAGGAAGCCATGGCTGAATATTTCCAGCATTCACTGAAGGCTAATTGAACTTGATTAAAGATTTTTAACTGGTCGTTATATATAATTCTTTCTATGAGTTATTCAGAATGTGTATTATTTGTTCAGTCATGGTATAGTTTGAATGTCATCATTGCTATTTTCTTTACATTTAATGATAACTTCCTTTCCAGTACATGTCAGTGACTTTTTTTGTGAAATAAAAGACCCCCAGACACTTCAGTATTTTTTGTATCTTTTTCAAGCTGTATTTATTCCAGAGACTGTTAGGATGAAATAGGTACTGGGCCACATATGATTGGTGGTGTGGCCCTATACTATTCAACAGTAATTTGTTTGACTTGTACATGTACTTTGAAGTTTTGGCAACATTACATCCTTTATTCCTCAGTCAACATTGCAAATTTTGAATATGTTATTTGTGACATGTGTATTGGATAATTAAGGGGAATGTTTCCATGTGGACCTTGCATATTTGGATAAAGATGTCTAAATGAGGCTATTCTTTTTGTCAGGATGTCAATCTGATATATAGACAGGATATCTCTCTCTCTCTCTCTCTCTCTCTCTCTCTCTCTCTCTCTCTCTCTCTCTCTCTCTCTCTCTCTCTCTCTCTCTCTCTCTCTCTCTCTCTCTCTCTCTCTCTCTCTCTCTCTCTCTCTCTCTCTCTCTCAAGTAATCCTTTTTTGTGTTCATCTGTATTATAGTAGCTTATAAACTAATGTTGCTCTTTCTGGATTCATACTACCTTATTTATATATTGCTTGCTGTGGGATTGAAATTTATATATGTATGGATTGAAAATGTGCCTGATGTGGTTGCATAATTTTGATTCTATATTTTACTTTTTATTTTAATTTCTCCATTCTAGCTCTAATGCATCAGACCACTTTAACCATTTATTTTTTACCTCCTTTATTTAATATTTTGGTAATGTCACATTTTGCGAGTTAAATTCCACTTTCTTTACTTTTTGTGTGTGGGTGAGTGGTACAGATCAACAGTTGGATGAAAATGCTGCTTCTCAAAATATATAAAAGACCCAGGAGGGGGATTGCCATTTTGGTTTTCCTATTAACCATTTCAGTACTGAGACATTTTTACCATGAGTTTTGGGTTTGACCAGATAATTTTATTGACATTAGCAAGGGTTTATGGAGATCAGGAGATTTATGGCCAGAAACTATACTACTTTGATCCCCACATGAGTTTCTGAAGTATAAAATAATCAAATAATAAGCAGAATAAATATGAAAATGTATTCCAGTACTGAAGAGGTCAACTGAATTTCTGTGCTTCATTGCCATTGGCTTTGGATGATTATGGGCTTGTTCTTCCCTCTTCTCCCACTGACCATTTCATACCTTTGGTTAAAATTCTCTGCAGTGATGTTTTCCATGCCCTAGCCAGCCTAAATTCTTGTAAGGCTTATGGACCTGATGGGGTCCCTCCTATTGTTCTCAAAAACTGTTTCTGTGTAAGGCTTATGGACCTGATGGGGTCCCTCCTATTGATCTCAAAAACTGTGTTTCTGTGTTTGCACTTTGCCTGGCCAAACTCTTTCAACTCTGTCTATTGACTTTTACCTCTCCTGATGCCACAGAATGCCTGACTCCTGATCTCTCAAAGATTTCCAATTGGGGCAGAGAAAACAGTTGTGTTCAATGCCTCAAAAACTCAATTTCTTCTTGTATCAACTTGACACAACCTTCCAGACAACTATCCCCTCTTCATTAATGACACCCAGCTTTCCCTCTCTTCTACAATGAATATCTTCATTTTCTCCTTTACTCATAATCTAAACTGGAAGCTTCATATCTCATCTCTTGCTAAGACAACTTCTATGAAGAATCAAAAGTTCATTATCTCATCACCTCTCCTCTGACTGACTGTCTTTAGCCTTTCTCTCTCTTTGTTGGAATGTTGCACTTCTTGCTATCTTCTATCGCTATTTTCATGTTGATTGCTCTATTGATCTTGCTGACTATATGCCTCCTCCCCCCCTGCACCTTCAACCTCACTGCACAAGACTTTCTTCTTCCTCCCACCCCTATTCTGTCCAACTCTGTAATGCAAGAGTTAACCCTTATTCCCAATCATTCATTCCTTTCTCTGGTAAGTAGAGTTAAGTCTTAGGAAGTTGGAAATACAGAGGCAGGTAGGGAGTTACTGAAAACTTTCCAAGTTCCTATGACTTAACTCAATTTAAGAGGGGGGTGTCAAAACATTTGTTCCTTACTTTCTAGCTCTGTCTATTGGGGGACTGGCAATTAGTGTGATCTTGATTTTCATTACTTGTTGCACTTGCCAACTTCCCCCTCTTACATGAAATATAAATAAATTATATATATATATATATATATATATATATATATATATATATATATATATATATATATATATATATATATATATATATATACCCGGCACCTACCCCATAGCATCAGTTCAGTAGAAGCTGTGTACGTACGTATCTACATAATGGGGTGCGTGATGTCTGAGAAGCTCTCACTTCCATCATACGAGGCAGTCAGGTGCACCTTACCTCTAAGCCGAGGCCACCAATGCCTCGCTAAGCTCACGTGTACCTTTCTCAGCTTCCCGTGACATTATTCCTATTGATTCCGATTATGCTCAGGAATATTCCATCCAGTAGGCGAAGAACCGACTCCCAGCGCCTTAGAAGGTGGCCATGACCCATAAAGTGACACCCCGGAGACCTGAAGGACACACCCCTAGCACGTATCTATAATAAGCTCAAGACATACTTCAAGCCAAGCATGTATTTTGTTCATAACTTAGATTAGTGGAATTAACTGACAAACTTCTGATGTAAATAGCGGTTGATGTCGATAGTAAATTCTCCAATAAAACTCAGTATTTCTTGGTAAAGAGTTAAAAATCTGAATTCTTAGGCTCGAGTTTCATACTTCTAGAGTGATTTGAGTATAAAGTTAATGCTATTGCTACTACATTATCTCCGTACTCTGTGAAAGAAACTAGGGAAGACAGGACACGCCTCATCTTATTATACGAATCAAAATACAGAGAAGGAAGGGATTCTCAGGCGTAGTGAGTGTGTGACTTGGCTCACGGAGAGTGTGTCCGGATCTGCTAGTACACGTACATCAACTTGTGGCGTTCAGTAGCAGGCAGTGCTTGTACAGATCAATACACTTGGGAGTATTTAACTTGTTTGCTTTGACTATAAACAATTTTGATACCTGTCAATTGTGCTTACCCTTGTCAATGCAATATTTATATCATCGAGTTGCACTACTTTATCTTACTTGCATAAAAAATCACATTAATTTTCAAAAATCTAAAAAAAAAAAAAAAAAAAAAAGATATAATGTAAATAAGTAAATATGAATTAGAAAATAGATAAACAAATTGGTAGAAATGGATTAATAGATAAGTTGAAATTAAGAATGACTTCCATTCTTTATTTTCGTTGCTTGTCGTTCGTTCATGATTCCACCAACCATGGTCCTCGCCCACGAGATGGCGCTTGAGTGTTCTCTGTCAAACCACTGTAAATCCATACGCTTGGCCGAATGATATTTTGTTGCCGTAGATTCGCATTTTTTAAACATCTAAGCGATATCACATTATCACTTTAAATTGTCTGTGAACGGAAACACTAATTATTCCAGGGAAAGTCTGCATATCATCATCTCAAGTCCAACTAATTGGCAGAAGCAAAACACCAGAGGGATTGGAGAAACAGGAAAATACAAATATAAGATTGTGATCGGAGAAGCCCAATGGAGAAGATAGGGTAACAGTTTACTGTAAGCAGAAGGAATAGAGGTAAGGAAAAAGTCGAGAATGTTGGGTGCATCTCCAAGGCGGTCAGGAATACGAGTAGGGTGTTGCACCAGTTGCTCTAGGTCATGGAGGATAGCAAAGTTGAAGACTAATTCACCAGGTGAACACCGAAATCTCCAAGGATGGACACACACACACACACACACACACACACACACACACACATGCGTGTGTGTTCAAATATACCGGAAGTGGTCTACACCTTACAGTAAGGGATAAACAGGGCGCACATGTTTCTTGAGTGTTGTCGGCATAGCGAAGCGTGAGACGAGAAAGATGTATCGTGTGTGCTATGAGAGGTGTGATGAAGGAGTGAACTGGGGCATGACAGAGGTGGGTGGGTGGGTGGGGGTGGTGTTGTCTTCTATGTCCCATTCGGTACATATCTATGATTATGATTCCAAGGCAGAGTGTGTGTTGGGAGACGCTACACCAGTGTCCCTCTTGTTACCCATCCCTCTCCCGCACAACCCACTACTTACCCCAGCCTGTCTGTGGCCTTCGGGACGCCTTTTCTCCCTTATTTGGCAACCGTTATGTAAATACCTGCGTCGTGTCCCCATTCCAGTATAAAACTGTGACCCGCCATCACACTTCCCCCGAGATTTAGCCCCAGCACGGTCAAGCCTGCTTATCGAACTTAACGAACATGAAAACAAAATTTCCGTGAGCGTGTTGCACCTGCCAGAGGCTGTCACGGACCACTCAGGCGCTGCTCGATGGTGACGCACTGATTTGATAATAGACATGTACTGACACGAGTACCACCACGGCTGCCACTACCGCCACTACCACCACTACCACTTCATACCCTTTACCATCACCATTACTACTGTCTTCATTGCAGCATTGCTAAATGATCGCTAATATTTGTAATTTCTTTTTAACTTTTCTGTTAGTTTGCAGTCAAGTATGGTCACGGTTGGCGCAGCTCGCGATGCCACTGAGCGAAGACACCTCAGCCGCCCATCACAGTTGTCTCTTCACAGCGTTTTCAAAAGATTCCTGATCTCATTTCGACAGCTTTTCACAGGCTTTACCAGAGTTCTTGAGAGTATTTCTGTGATTATAGTGATAGTTTCACAATGACTGAGCATCATCAGTAAGAAAAACATTATTGAAAATCCGACAAGTCATCACTATGCCCTTTGAAAATAATTATGAAGGCATGAAATGTTAAAAAATTCCAGCTATTTGATAATGATTGCAATACCCCGTGTAGTGCATTCGTATGTCTGTATATGTGGCTACTTGCCTATCTTGGCCTGTTTTTTTGTCTGTCTCTGTCTCTATGCTTGCCTGTCCACCGCGTCTATCCCTAACCCTAAACTTTCGGTCTCGCAGCTGCTCCTGGGAACGGCTGGTGGTGCTGGTAATTATCCCTCGCGTTATGTAGCTGAACACTCCTCAAAACATCATTAATTATTCAGCCAAATATGCTTTGACAAGGGTGCCTCGCCTATTTTTGTGCGGTGACTCCCCTTCCAAGAGGAGCTGCTAAATGACACACCGTGACCCCTGAGAACCTGTCGCAAGTGCCGTCAATGCCCTTCAGGTTGCAAGGTGGCCGTGCGTGCCCCAGGAAGTAAACTTGACGAGGTGGAGGGAAAGAGAAGTGAGGAGAGAAGAGGGCAGGGAAGGTGGGGCGGTGCAATAGCGGGCGTCAGGGGGCGGGAGTGTCGATATCGAGTAATACTGGAAGCGGCGAACTACAAGTCAGGGAAGGGAGACGAGAGGTGGAGGGGGGAAGGACAGGGAGTGATACCGATGATCGACCGTCAGTTCTAGTTCCACAACAACAACATCACCTCGGACATAGATTTATTATCATTTTTTTCTTCTTTCTTTTTGAATGGATCGCGTAGAAAGGACGTGTGTGGCATGAAGGTCACTAAGTGGTGTTGAGGTAGTGGCGGTAAGAGTGGTGTCAATAATAATCTCAAAACAGAAACATCAAGAAAAATAAAGATTTAGAGAATGCTAATAATCTGATTTCTTGTACCAGAAAAAATAGTAACGAGTGTGTTAAGTGCAGCAGCGCCCCACACTTCAGAACAGGTCCCTGGGTACTGGCTGGATGCTTACTGAACACTGGTAGCAGGAGGAGCAGTACAGTACACAATCATGTCTACATATGCCAGTTTGCATAATGTAGTGGACCCAGCGTGTAGCCTGGTTATTCCCACCCATGGTACATGTCAGGTTAGGTTAGGTGTTTCGTCCACAGCGCGGCGTCCACCTAACACCCTTGATATAATCAAGGGCACCTCAGGTATTCGTTACCTTTGATGCAACTGAGTAAGGTTCATAATGCTCCTTACATATTCATTTCGATGCCCTACTTTATCATTTTTTCATTGCCTGCTGCTGCTAATATATATATATATATATATATATATATATATAGATATATATATATAGATAGTATAGATATATATATATATATATATATATAACTTGAAAGTACTCAATATACAATTATGCATATGGTTTGTTTTATTGCATTGCGCGTGTGCTACAATGAATCTACTGAACTGAAACTTTATGCTGAGCTAATGAATAATACTTAACCCCTTCAGTACTGGGATACATTTTTACCACTAGTTTTTGGTGTAATTAGACGATTTCATTGACATTAGAAAGAATCTACGGAGGTGGAAGATTAATGGCCACAGCCTGTACAATTTAATCCTCACATGAGTTTCTGAAGCTGTATGAAATCGACAAATATGAAGCAGAATAATTATTAATATGAAAAATACTGAAGGGGTTGATACTAAGCTGAATTAAGAGCTGCGCCTTACCTATGTGTTCTACTTCGGGCTGCATGAAATATAAGACCACGTGCAGCTGTGATTGATGGATGCGCTAGGTTTGGAAATCCATTATTGTGTTATTAGTATTTCCAAGCTTTTCAGGATCTTAACCCTTTCAATAGTGGGGATGCTTTTTTCTATATATCTATTCTGCTTATCATTTGTGGATTTTATACAGCTTCAGAAACTCATGCAGAGATTAAAAAGTACAGACTCTGGCCTTTGATTTCCTGACCTCCATAGATCCTTCCTAATGTCAATGAAATCATCCAATCACACCAAACACTCATGGTAACAATGTGTCCCATCAATGAAGGGGTTTACAACTGCCAGCGTCAAATGGAAGATGCCCGGGTTTACAAGAGTTCTATTAATAATTTCCCCAGTAATCTAACTAAGTTTTTACACCAACAATTGGAAAATAAGCACAAGAACCTGACCAGCCTTCTCTGTGATGTGATGAGACAATAAAGCTTTTACGGATACGAGGACAGGATATGTTAGCTGGGTCTTTCGTAACATCGCAGGGTCCAGGAGGTTTGTCATATTAGTGTCCACGTTCCAGAGGCCAAAGGTGGAACTTGTATAGTATAAGTGTTGAGCACTGCGTAACTCAGACGGTCGATCCAAGAAACATCCATCACCAACCCTTCTTAGGTAAGCCTCCAATGGTGTTTAGGTTAATGATGCTAATTGCTATTCCAATACACGTTCTTGCTTATTATATCAAAATTTTACCATTATAAAGGAAATAAAACTAGAAATATGACTAAGAGTAATTTTATTTGTTATCTGAAGAGATCTAAAAAGTTGATGAGCTGAGAAGTAGACAGGTGAAGGTAAAGTTTCAAATTCATTGTACAGATCTTACTAGTATTGCACTCGAAATGTAGGGTACGTTTAATCGTGAAACCAATACAATAGGTATAGAAAAGTGTGCTTACGCACGCACGCACACACACACACACACACACACACACACACACACACACACACAAGCTGATTTGTAATTCCTCAATCGAGCTGTTGTTCCCTTGGTATTGTTTTATGCCTTCCCCCATCCCTCCCCATCCGCCTCTAGAGTGTCAAGACGGCGTTGAGTCCCACAGACTTCTTAGTGTCTCAGGAGTGTTGTGGTGGCTCGCAACGTCCAAGCCAGGAAGGTGTTGGGGTGAAGACGACTCGAACTTGGCTTGGTTCTCTCGCTACGGTCTGATAATATTGCTCTATTCCCTCCCATTTCTCGTTCCTCGTGTGTACATGAAGGTAATGAGTGAAGGATCTACCTTGGAAACTACTGACTTGTCTGTATTTTTAAAAATTGCAATGATGGCAGAACTGATGATATTTGATAATGATAACTGAGCACTGATGGTAGAAGGCTAGTGTGGTGTTTGGGTGTGATAATGGTGGTGGTGATGGTGGTGGTGGACACTGGTGACGGATTTGATGCAGTACCAGCATTCAGAAACGTTGCATGCATCTTCCAGAGCAGTGTTCCTGCCCCGTGTTTGTTTGTGTCATGGATTTCTGTTTGTTTAATATACGTAGTGTGCAGCATAATTATAGAATAGTATGTACTGTATCGAGTACTGTAATGATAATGGTGATTATGATGATGATGCTAATGATGATGATGTAATAATAATAATAATAATAATAATAATAATAATAATAATAATAATAATAATAATAATAATAATAATAATGAATAATAATAATAATAATAATAATAATAATAATAATAATAATAATAATAATAATAATAATAATAATAATATAATAATACCTAATAATGCTAGTTAACAGTTAAGAAATATAGAAGATGATAGTAGGTATAGGGAGGTAGTGGTTGAAAATAAACATCAGAGGTGGAAAGAAAACAGTCGAGGTACTGAGAACGCCATAGACTAGGGGCGAATCATGAGGTAGAATGATCAAAATGGAAAGTCACTCTTGTCTTCCCTCGCAGATCGGCGTCCTCCGCACCTTTCCGTCTTTCCCAGTCTGGATGGCGCTGTGGTTCCGTCTCCTTCTCCTCCTCCTCCTCTTCTTCCTTTTCGTTTTCTGTAAGTATGTATTCTGGCACCAATACCAACAACATCAATGACAACGGCATACAGTATGTGAGCCTTCTATATTT
>CM035205.1:2542490-2553471 GCA_020233015.1 Callinectes sapidus
CAGAAACGGACAGAGGCAGAGGGGCAGCTGAGTTTTTGGTGAATGTCAGCTGCTCAGTATAGTTTAGCATAGCAGGGTCTACCTAAGGCTCATGAACGTGGCGTAAGCTCTTCAGTACTGGTCTTGAAATTATAACCCGATGAATGCTGTGATTTCTGTGAGCTTAGTGAAATTGTCTGGTGTGAGTTTAGTGTTTTAAAAGATGCCACACCTAACAGCAAGTAACTATAGCGATGATGTTCTTAACCGCTTCATTAGTGGAACGCATTTTTTACCACGAGTTTGGTGTGTGATTAGACGATTTTATTGATATTGGGAAGGGTCTATAGACGTCAGAAGATTAATAACCAGTCTGTACTATTTTAATCCCCACATGAGTTTCTGAAGCTGTATAAAATCAACAAATAATAAGCGGAATAAACATGAAAATGCGTCCCAGTACTGAAGAGGGATTTTGAGCCTTACATAAGAAACACAACAATAGAAACAATGGAAACTGCAAGAATCTCGTGGGTATACCTATTATTTTCCTGACCATTTCCACCAATCATCTTTTAATACTTCTTCAAAACCCGACTACTGATTTATTCCGTTAACCTAACACTACTTGAGGACCAATTCTTTCTCATGTCTTTTTAAAATCTTAACCGAGCTTGAACCAGTTATTTCTTGTTCTGTCTTGATTACTAATCCTGATATTCAAGTTTATGTCACCCCTATACCTCTATCAGATCCCCTTTCAAATTACACATCTCTAAGGAATGTAACTGTAAATCCTTCTAAACACCTTTCAAAGACCATCACGATCCTATGTGCTCAACAGTCGCGGTGGAAAGTTTAGTAAACCTCACTATGCACTTCCAGTTCTACCTTATTAACATGATTTTGCCAGAAAGAAGTAAAACTGGACCCACTCAGGTATTCTTAACCTCTTCAGTATCTTGGCGCATTCTAGTATTCATTGTTTATTATTTATCAATTTTGTGGAACTTCTGAAACTCATGTGGTGATTAAAATGGTACAGACTCTGGCCATTAATCTTCTGACCTCCATAAACCCTTCCTAATGTAAAAGAAAAAGAAAAAAAATACAATCACATCCGTGGTAAAAATGTGTCCCAGCACTGAATGGGTTAACCACACTATCGCTATTAATCCTTGCTGTTAAGTGAGGCATCTTTCAAAGCGCTCTAAACTCGTACTTTCACTCTGAGAAGCCACAACAGTCAATGGGTTAACTTCAAGACCTACAATGTGCTGACCGCCTCCTAACACACCCTGAGCCGTGACAGATCCCCATGCAGCAGCTCACAGGCACAAGGCTAAACACAGTGGAAGTGAGAATGACAGATTACAGGACTTACATTCACTTTACCATCGCTAAGAGAAGAAATAGAAGATGATGCGTGGGTTGATGCTAGGGGGTAAGGAGGGGGCAAATTTGTATGAGTAGAGAATTAGGAAATGTGAGTATCGAGATAAGATTAAGTGGTATGCGAGGTGATTCATAGTGAGAAGGATACAGTGATAAGATGAGTGGTAATGAATAGTGAAGCAGGAGTTATGAGCAATGGGAAATATATGTGAGAAGTTTGTGAGGGATGAAGAATGCTTCTTTTTTTTATCAGAGTCGAGTCGAGAAGAAGAGTACAGAGAAGAGCTTATGTGTTGTAATGAGTGGTTTACAAGTATAAGTAATGCGTTATGAAGGAAAGTAAAGAGGGATGAGGACTAACGGGTATAATGAGAGACTATTTGAGGTAAAAGAAAGAAGATATGTGAGAAATGAGCAACAACGAGAAAGGGGGTCATAATAATTAGCAAAAGGGAGTGAACAGGAATACGGAGAGGGAAGTGAAGGAGTAAGGAGTAACGAATAATGAGCGTCGAGTCAGAAATGCTACTTGTGGTGAAAAAAAAGAAAGAAAGAAAAAGAAAATGAAAAGGTGTGAGAGGAGCAGTGCGTAGGGATCATGATTATTAGCAACAAGAAGTAGTAAACAGGAATGAGGAAAGGTAGCAAGGTTGTCGAAACTGAGAGACAAGACAAATATTCACTAACAAAAAAGTAAGGGAAAAAAACAAAAACAAGAATGAGGAAGTAAGGAGCAGAGAATGTGATGCAATTCATTTTACTTCCTTACTTTCTCTCCTTTTCCAACTATTTTCTTTTTTCTATTCCGTCTTATACTAATATGGATGGATTCTTCCTCCTCTTTCTGTTTTTGGTCTCCTTTACTTGTTTACACACTCGACACCATTTTTGTTTATTTATCTTAATCCCCTCCTCCTCTTTCTCCTCCTCTTCCTCCTCCTCCCCCTCCTTTTGTTCCCCACCCCCCTTTTTTTTAAATCATAAGAACGTTAAGAAACATGTAAAATCAAAAAGAGACATTAAACTGCTCCTAAACAAAAGAAGTACAAGAGAGAGAGAGAGAGAGAGAGAGAGAGAGAGAGAGAGAGAGAGAGAGAGAGAGAGAGAGAGAGAGAGAGAGAGAGAGAGAGAGGTTAGAAGTGTCGGGTAGGGAAGGGTAGGGTGGGAGGGGGATGCCGCTGGTTCTTGTCTTGTTGGCCTTCTGCATTCATTCAGCGTTTGGAACGAATGAACGAGCGCGCGCGCTCACACACACACACACACACACACACACACACACACAAATAAACTTCACAGATTATGGCACTGACGTTGCGCATAAACTTACATATATTGTTCATTCTTATCCTGTATGTGTGTGTGTGTGTGTGCGTGTGTGTGTGTGTGCGAGCGCACGAGCGCTGTGAGGAAGGGCAGGATGACTCAGGTGTGCTATAGGCGAGACGAGGTATTTGAGTGTATGAGTGGGCGTGTCATCGTATGTGCGTATGTGGGAGCGTATGTGTGAGTGTTTGTGCCTGCGCGCAGGCGTGCTGCAAATGCTGAAGGGCGCAGGTGTGGCGAGGCGTCTGGTGGAGTGTGGGAGCCCAGTCCAGGGGGGAAGGCGGTTGGGGGGCGTGAAAGGGGAACATCTGTTTACGCAGGGAGATGGGGTAGAGGGGGGAGTTGGACTGCTGCCGGGTGGGCGCCGAGAGAGGGGGAAGGTGTGGGTGTTACGACCACAACTGAAAAGATGGAGGTGTTTGCATCTTACTTTATCTCGCTTCCCCAAACAGCCTAAGGCAACGACAAGGCCAGGGCCCCGCCGGTTCTCCGTCAGGCCTTCTTCCCGAGGCCCACCAGCGAGGCCATGACTGCCACCACCACCTGGCCGCGGCGTCGCCTCTCGCGTGAGAAGGTCGCCCCAGCTGTCGCCGCGGCCGCCGCCCACCTGCAGCCAGCCGGGGGCGGAGCCTGCTCGCTCTCCCGCTATATATACCCGTGCGGGCCGGGAAACTCAGTCATTCAAGCTCTCTCTACGCTGTGACGCAACTCCTGTCGCCATCTCGCCATGAAGGCTCAGCGCTGCTCGTCTCCTCTCCAGGCCGTAGTGGGCGTACTCGAGGGTAAGGCTGGGAAGCCCTCTACACGGGCTGAGGCCACACAGGTGCTCATGTACCTAGACCGCCTGCAGCAGCTGGTGCCCCAATGCCCTAAAGACCGGCCTGTGCCCCGCCTGGAGTTGATCCAGGCTGTCATCGACTACATATGTGACCTACAGGAGCAGCTGGCAGAGGCTCCTACTCTGCTCCCGGAGACTGACACCCTCCAAGACTCAGTGTTCGAGGACGAACCGCCCGAGAACTCCCCGTGAGACAGTACCGTCCCACGCCTCCTCTCGTCCTTATCCGTCGACACCACTCCCCGCGACGCCCGCAGCAGGAGACACGCCCCTCAAGCCGTAATCGTGAGCGTTATGGCTAACGCTAACTCAGCACGGCAGGCCATGACGTATGGTTGCTCCTCACTCTTCCCTGCTAGTGAAAGCCAGCAGCCTTGCTCCTGACGTGTAGCACAGACCACATGTCGTAGCGGCTCCTCAGTGATGTCACCACTTACTGCCACCGCCTGTCCGGTAAGTTGTTTTTCTTTCCCCCAATGCCTTAGAGTTTTACTTGCATTACTCTTCAAGCAGTGATTGTGTTATAACACTGAGCCAGTCAGTAGGTTAGTATTGTCACTGGTGTCCGTTCGCTTTCTTACCATTGTGACCATCACCTACAGGTGCCGGCCTGACCATGACCTGACCGTCGCCACGGCCGCGCCGCGCCACACCACCACCGCAGCCTTCTCCCCCTTCTCTCCAGCTTGATGTGGCGGCGACACTCCACGGATGATGCCCCACCTGACTCACCGCCAGGCCCCAACACCACCATCCTATCACCGCCCACCCACCCCATCAAGCCCCCTTCGTTATCCGCACCTCGGATCACACCTTCTTCAGATACATTACTGTAAACATCCACCTAAATACACCATTTTTTCTATTTTTTTCCGATATTTGGATTCTTTAGTTGATTTCTTCACTATGAACATGAAAAAAATACAGCATACAAACGCATTTTCGCTATTGAGTTATAAACAGGCCACACCTGCTGGTCCGTCCACACATGGCACCAAGGATCACGTGAATGGAATGGCATCCCTCCACCACCACCACCACCACCACCACCACAAAACTCCAAACCACTCTTCGTAGCCTCCACACAACACCACCACACTCTGTCAACTCTCACCACCAAGGACTTGCTTCACACTCACCTGCACAGCCTTCCTGAGTCAGCCAGTTCCCACGGGGCCCTGCCAGAAGCACGTCACCACACCGGCAGTCCACCTCCTGCATATGTCACCACAACACTGCTCACTTCATTGATGCGCAGGTTCGGTTCTTTATTCCGAAACAGTTGTAGTTCTGTGTTGTACTTCCTGTTTGCCTTGTATTGATATGAGTACAGTTATTGTCATTATTGTTGTTGTTATCATTTTACTGATATCACTAGTACAAGTCTGTGGTATCTGATATACTGGTTATTTTCAACTACAAAAAAATGATAATGAATAAAGAAGTTCAGTTATCTACAGTGGTGTTCGTTAGTAGCGTTTTACCTTCTTTCCATGAAATAAGACGTGTTAGTCAAATATGTATATAAGAAAAACATGTAACCTGGTGTAACAAAAGGTAAGTGGTCCGAGTGGTTACTAATATGGGCGGCAAACACAAATCACCCGTGAGGGATGACACGTCACGCCTGGGAGGGAGACAGAATCATAGAAAACGAGGATTTTTTAAGGGATACTATACTAATTTTACAATCTCCATGATACCGAAAGTTTGTCGATATATTTTGACGTTTTTCCACCAGTATATACATATATACGAATAATGAAGGCAAAGAAAGACAATTTTCTAGAGTAACATAACACATGCTTTCAAACTAGTATATTTGCTTTGTAAACGTCTTAAATACACATATTTATATGCAATAAATTTTTACTAAAGATTAACAGACTCCTTTGTGTTGTGCTTGAAAAGAATCATACCTAATTACCTAATCATAATATGTCGGTGTTTAGTCCAAATCCCATATAATGTCTCAAGGTAGTCTGCCCAATGACTAGTGTCTGAGTGAGTAGTGAGGCCACGCGTCGCTCCGTGAGAGAAGGAAGAATGGAGTGTTTGCAGACTCGTCAGTCATCTACACCAGCTCTCTGCACGCCACAGTTGCTTAAAACTCTGCAGCATTCTGGTGGATAACTATGCAGCGCTCACTGTCTCTTGATGCAGTGCGAGTCATGAAATCCTATCAAGAAATCACATCATTAAGGGACAAATTAAAATGACGGAAGTCAGTGCATCCTGCTCTTTGAAAAATATAACTTTAACATAAAAATACATCTAATGAAGAAGTGAGTCCATCAATGTCCCATCTACAACCTGGCCAATTATCCACGTCACCGTCAACCGATAGAATAGCTAATAATGATCTAGATCCAGACTATACAAACACCTCTCATAATGTTTTCTTCTTTTTTTAAGGATTATTTTACTATGTCAGAGGAACCTGAGATGGAACATTTTATCACACTCGAAACCTATTAACGTTTCCGTTTATTAGGAGAACAGAGCAAACCAGAACATTTTCACCAGAACTAGAACACTTCTTAAAAACAATCTGTTAAACGAAAATCATAATAATTAACTGGGAATGAATAACAACAAATATAACCTTAATACAAGTATGTTATAAGGAAACGTAGAAATCTGTGTAACCAAGAACGTGTGTGTGTGTGTGTGTGTGTGTGTGTGTGTGTGTGTGTGTGTGTGTGTGTGTGTGAAAGAAAAGCCTAATTCTCGAAAGGGTCTTTTCATAGAATTGAATGCATCAAAAGAAGCTTATCTCCAAATGAAAACAAGTTAGTTAGAACCATATCAAAATGGACGATAAGTTCAGTTCAAGAGGTACCTTGATACTCCTCTCCTATAGGCGGAAGATAGATAGAATAGGCATAATAATCTTTCCACTTACATAATATTACTGTTTTACTCATTGTGTGAGAAGGATTAATCTGTGGAGCATCAGCCACCCTCTGCAGAGCCGGGCGGCTGCTGCTGAGGTGGATTTCGCCTCGTGCCGAGCTGAGGCTGGTGGTCTGGCGGCAGCAGCCCCAGTCCCTCATAGCCCTCGTACTTTGGTCCTGGATTGGCCACATATAATTCATGTTCTGGAGTTGTAGGAAACTCGTCAATGGGGCGCTCCAGTGGCCTGCGTCGTCTTGGGCCTTTGTCTCTCTTATGATCCTTGTGGTCTTCGGGGATTGAGTTGGATATCTTAGTCAAGGACACCGGAATGTTTGGGTCGCTGTGCAGGTGGGCAGAGGGCTTCGCACTACCGTAGGCACCGCCATCATCGTTCACGAATATCTTGTGCCCAGCAGCTGCGTTGGCGGTCAGCTCTAAGATCTCCTCCGTGGTGAGTCCTTCGCAGCTTTCTGCTGGACAGTAACTGAACCGTTCCCGGAAAGGTGATGACGTGAGGATGGTCAGGTTAAAGATGACACACACGACGGTAAAGGTGATGAAAAGCGTCCTGTCCAATACACGTGAGACAAACTTCCACTCGTCCACCAGGTTGTTCCTCCTGCCAGTCTCGTCCGCTTCTGTCCTCTCCCTCTTCAGGATTTTGTTGATGGATTCCAGGGCAAGGACGGTGCGCCGCTGGAATGGATCTGTGGCCACACGCACCAAAGCATGAGAGCGAGGTGAGGGAAGGTAACGAGTGCTGGCCTCACAACATTGCAAGGGAATGTGTTGGACTCAGTAAAGTGCATAGTGGTAAAGACACACCTATCCATCTTGAAAGTTGCAGTGACACCATATAACTAAATGGAGATTCAGAATAAAGCACGTCACGAGGTCAAAGATCGATAAGTTTGGTTGATGATTAGACAACTAACTAGTGGCGTCATGCAACTTGTTTATGTATCAAATAGAAAACTCATGAAATGAATAACCAACACTTGAGACAAGATAAATAATTATTGGTAGGTCACATGATACTTCATTTCACTTTTATCATTCCAAGATGAATTGTTAGAACATTCAGATTTAAGACATGTAAACCTAAGAAGCTAGACTAGACGGAAAATCGATAGTTCTGCATAGAAGTGTACATAGGAGCAAAATAAAGTCTGAAATAACTCTTCCTTTCCATCTCTCCTCTCCTCTAACTTTTTCTAGGGTGATGGGACTTACTCAAAGATGGACAAGGAGGGAATAAAGGAAAGGAAATAATACTCGTCCATAACGTGAGAACTTGAGATAAAGGGGACAAAGAGGAAAAGAGGAAGAGAAAACTCAAAGATGTACGATGAAAAAGAAAAGGAAAGAAAAGAAAAGAAGAGAAGGATAACAGAGGAAGAGAAATGACCGATCATGATAACACCAAACACACACACACACACACACACACACACACACACACACACACACACACACACACACCTTTGATGTCTGCCACACTAGTGTCGTCATCCAGATCCATCATGTTCAGCTGTGCGGTGGGCTTCATTTTGGGCGGCGTGGAGGGCTTCACTGTGAACAGCCTCACGTTGCTCTTCTTGTCAAGCATCTTACTCTTCTCCAGCTTTTCGTTCAGGGATTCCACGGGGCTGTTGATCCTGTTGTTCTCCTGCCGGCAAGAGGCTCATCAGTGTACTATGTATGGTAAGAGGAGTGTGTTAGTCCGATGTGTGCCTGTTATTGTTATTTTTCATCTTTTTATTCTTATTCTTATTCTTATTCTTTCTTTCATGTGAGAAGGAGACTGACCAAGGATAGAATATGGAAGAACTGGTTAACTTAAGACTACGAAATATTACACAATAACATTTTTTTTTACAAAAGTTTCGTTTATTGTAATTTTTTCACTGTTTAGTAGTCAATTTTCTTTGCCGATTCCAAAAAATGTTATTTTTTTCTGTGCCATCGACCGTTGCAGAAATACATCGCATTTAAATGTTATCACGTATATTTGGAATTGATATGTGTTTCGCTATCAATGTATATCTAATTTTCCACATACATGTGTGGTTATCATACTGAAAAAAAAAGACAAGTATTACATAAGATCGTGAAAAGTACCTCGTGTGGTCTGAGGAAGTTGCCGATCTACTCCAGAAGGACGGCTAAGAGGTACAGCAAGGGCAATGCTTTCTCCTATTCCCAGAGTATGGAGAGAGCCGAAGAACCATCACGATGACGGTTACTTTTGTATGATTAATATGACAAAGTACAGGAAAGTGAAAGAAAGACAAGCTCTTCAGTGTCCATGTGATAGATATGCTTCATACATACACGCAAGCTTTCTGGGTTTTTTTTTCCTGTTTCTAAAAATCTTTAATGCCGTCCAGAATATGATGGAATTGATCCCGTACTAGTGAAAGGGTTACATAATGTCTGTCTTGGAGTCGCTACGAGGCACTCCTTTATACTCACATCGAGATCCCACGCCGCCCTGACGATCCTTGGAATCCTGACAAGAATCGTTCTGGCCGTGAAGAGAGTGATGACCCTGCGAGAAGAGAAACAGACAGAAAATTCATGATAGAAGAAGCACCAATGACATGTCAGAGTATATAAAAGACAAAAGAATTTCACATCATAATAGAGAAACAAAATTTCGAGAAGAATACATATAAAACTATAGAACTAAAAAGGACAATGGAGGTGAGGAAGGGGGGGGGGGGTAGTGATGGTGTTGGTGGCTCACCTGATGAAGTGAGGCACCTGGTAGCCCCTCATGCCCATCACATTGAGGTTGAGTACCAGCACAGTGAAGCAGATGTTGAAGGTGATCATGGAGATACACGCTCCGTAGTACACACCTGCGAGGCAACGGCAGGTGTAGGTACATAGCTGTGTGTGTGTGTGTGTGTGTGTGTGGGTGGGTGTGTGTGTGTGGGTGTGTGTGTGGGTGGGTTGGTGGGTGAGTGGGTGTGTATATTGAAGAAAATTGTTATGAAACTAAGCACAAACGCGTAATATTTCAGATACAGTCGACAGTATAAATTACCTGAATAGTTATCTGTCACGAGAGAGAGAGAGAGAGAGAGAGAGAGAGAGAGAGAGAGAGAGAGAGAGAGAGAGAGAGAGAGAGACGAGAGAGAGAGAGAGAGAGAGAGAGAGAGAGAGAGAGAGAGAGAGAGAGAGAGAGAGAGAGAATACAAGAAATATATATGAATTCGCAGGAAATGCGGAATGTAAGTGTGGCAGTAAAATGATTACGTCAATACTTGTGCTGCTAATCAATTCACAACAGAGCCTCTACGAAACCCAACTACATTTTTATCTTCATTTTTTTTTTCACTGTAGTCATTAATTTGTATTTCCTTATGACGTTCCCTCATCTCTGCCACACAACAACAAGAACTACCACTACTACTACTACTACTACTACTACTACTACTACTACTACTACTACAAACACACAAACACACGATCACACTACAATAGGACACACATAACTACTCTGCACTATACCACAGAACAATAACATAACCACCACCCCATCTGTAAGCACCATGCAGAGACATAGACCCTGCTAACACACACACACACACACACACACACCAGCAAGAGGCAGCTTCTCAGTGGGCGGTAGTCTCTCTGTCATAGCCATCAGGAACACCATCATAGCCAACATAGAGTTAATACCCAGGCCGACCTTCTCTCCAGACTCAGACGGCAGCGAGAACACCATCAGCGCTGCGGGAGGAGAGAGAGAGAGAGAGAGAGAGAGAGAGAGAGAGAGAGAGAGAGAGAGAGAGAGAGAGAGAGAGAGAGAGAGAGAGAGAGAGAGAGAGAGAGATTAATCTTCCGACTTCCGTAGACCCTTCGTAATGTCAATAAAATCGTCTTATCTCGCTAAGAGTTCGTAGTAATGATATGTTCCAGTACTGAAGAGGTTGACAGCGCATCCCTGAAGTCTCGTTTGGTGGAAATGTGTAGGCCTACCCTTCTTCAGGAGATGATAAGGGTGGCTGTTCAGCGGAGATTGTAAGGTTAGATGTGTATTTGATCTTCATAACTTATAAACTGATGAATACTGTTGTAATGTTTTTTTCTTTTTTTTTTTTTTGTGTGTGTGTGTGTGTGTTTGTGTGATACTCACCGCAAATATTAATGAGGATCCCAGGCATGAGAAAGAAGAAGAGGGAGAAAATGGTGCGTCGCTGGATCTGCAGAAAGTACTTGATGGCTGTGGAAGAAAGACAGTGTTAGTCACTAATTATCACGTTGCGCTTTAAGAGGACAAAGGTAAAGCTAATCGACTTAACCTCTTCGATACCGAAACATAACTTCCTCACCTCAAATTTCCAGGAACTATAGTCACTCTCTTCACCTCACATAGTCTCCGAGACATGCCATCTTCTTCACCTCACATCTTCAACTAACTTCCATCTTCATTTGCGTATGCGTACATTTTCTAAACAAAAACCACAAGAAACAGACAGCTGCCACTTCTGACTTATAAACCAACACACACACACGCACACACACACACACACA
>CM035205.1:2634122-2639122 GCA_020233015.1 Callinectes sapidus
ACCTTCCTTTCATTTATTTTCGTCTGCTCACTCACTACATGTATTGCTCGAGTACTTAGCGTGTCTGAGTGTACGTACATACGTGTGAGGATTTACGTACCTTGTCTGTGTGGGCGTGTAAGTGTCTGTCTGTGTGAATATATAGGTGCGCGTATCTCGCCTTGTCATTACGAGTATACATAACACATTCACCAGTGAGTGTTTAATGAACGTGTGATAGTGACTGGGGGTAGTGAGGAGGGGGAGGAGGAGGAGGAGGAGGAGGTAAAGGAGAGGGAGGAGGTGGAGGAATTTGGGAGGTGAACGCCAGGAAGGTCGAGGTGGTGGGAATGTGGGGAGATGGGGGGGGTTGGGGAGGTTATAGTAATACAGTACAAGGTCGTGGTGAAGGAATTGAGGCCGAGATGAGATGAGATGAGTGACAGGAACGTGATGATTAGGAGTAAGATCGGGGTGAGGAGCAAGGCAAGGCTGACTGAGTTGGTGGGGAGGAAAACGTTAGTGGGGAGAAGCATGGGATACCAATGGGGAGTATGTCTGGGTGGGGAGAGGGGAGAGCAACGCCCGGTCATGCGTACCTTGCTTCCACTGCATACAGACTAGTGGGTTAAGGTTCTGTAAGGTGAGGCTACAGAGTTAAGCACAGAGGCAAAGCTCCATCTGGCGAGTGTGTTCTGTTTGCTTGTATCTGTTACTGGTGATGATGGTGGTTGTGGTTATGGGATGGTGGTGATGGTGGTGGTGGTGGTGCATGAAATGTATGTATATGTTTTTTTTCCTCTCATTTATTCCTTCTGTGTTTCTTCTTACTTCTCTCTTATTCTTTTCCTTCCCTCTTCCCTACTTGTGGTCACATTTTCTTGCTTCCTCTTACATCTCCTCTCGATGGTATTATTTTTGAGTTACTACTACTACTACTACTACTACTACTACTACCACCACCACCATCACTACTACCGCCAGCAACAGCAACAACCCATTTTCACATTATTATCGTGTACCTGTTTACAATACCTGAACACCCCTCGCTTATTACCACCAGGACTCGCTGCCAAGGCTCTATTTGGCTGGCTGGGAAACCTGAGCAAGTGTGGGGCATTATATAGTGGCTTCTTTCCTTTCCCTCATCTCTATACATCTCTGCTTGCTCTCCATGCGCTTCCATCCTCGCTTCCCTTCATCCTCATGCACAGAACGCTCTTGCTTGTATGGACTTGTCTTCTGAGAGCCACATTCCTTTGCCTGACTCATCCCGCGTCTTCAGAAGGTCGCTGATCCTATGGAGAGGCTTAAAAATGAGAAGAACCTCTGTTTTTTGTTTCATGTAAGGTGGTGGGTCCGGCCTAGAGCAAAATAAGGTATTGTTAAGAAAAGGACCACTGAGCATTGCGTGTGGTGTGTTTATAGTATGCCTTTGTGTCATGTCAGTCTCTGTTATATGTAAGTGTAAGTAGAGTGTAATCTAGAGTAGCATAAAGTTTAAAGTGTGAATATTCTCTACTGGAATTTGTTTTGGTGTTTATTATATTGTTTTTTTTTTCTCTCTCTCTCTCTCTCTCTCTCTTTTATTTCTATCTCATTTGCCGATCATTGGTACTAAAGCTATTTCTTATTTGCTCGGTTATGTGGAATCTGTCAAGTAAACGTTTTTCTTCACGCATTGGAAGGTTCCATCACTATAGCTCCTCTCTACATTAAAGTCCTCTGCTGTCTCCCTGACTTAAGAAATGTAAAATTTCCATCTATCTACAAAAAAGTATCGATGTTATCATAAAGAAAATTACCACGTAATTTAATAATTAAAGAAATTATTCTTCCTTCATTTACTAATGTTTATTCTTTTCTTTTTCAAAGACCACAAACATATTTTATAGAATTATCCCGCGAAGCAACAATAAAGTCTTACTTTATATAAACGTTAATTATTAAAAAAGCACAATATTTTTTTTCTCCTTACAGAAAAGTCTTTCATTAATAACAAAAGCGCACAAGCTTTTCTCTCATAGTATTGTCTCGTGAGCCACAAACAGTAAGACACAAGGGGCGGCGCGGCGCGAGGTCGGCGGGGCTTCGAGTATAATGTACACAGAAGGCGGCGTGAAGGCGAGGGCAGCCCCTGGGCGAGCGTATACACATGTCGGACCAAGTGTAAACCAAGCAGATGATTGCCCCGTCCAAGGCCCCGCACCCCGAGAGGCGATGACGGAGAAGCGCTGGTTAGGGCGGCAGAAGACTAATTTCAATACGGCACTCGATGAGATAAGAGCTGAGGAGGAGGAGGAGGAGGAGGAGGGAGACAAGGACGTGATAGAACATTGTGATGTAATGTTTTAATGTCTCATTTCTTTTCCTTATCACACACACTGACCTGCTCAGAGGAACAGAACATCAAGAAAACTACAAGGAGCCACTATATAGGCCTACATGTGGCAGTCCTCGTAAAAATATAATAGAATAAAATAAAAGAAAGAAAGAAAGAAAGAAGTCTAGATTGATAAATCAATAACAAATAGGTAAAATCAAAATGTCTTTCTATTTCCAGCTGTTTTCCCTGCCCATGAAATTTCTATTCTTTTCAAGTTTCCTATTGATTCAACCTATAAGTTTAGAGAGGGGGGGGAGGAAAGACATTGGGCAGGAGGACAGTGATATGCCAAGACGAAGCGGAATGGCGATATATAGTGTAATAGATAAATCAATTAAATTAATAGAAATTTATAAGAATTAATATCTTGAAATAAATTATGAATAGATAAAGATGTGAATATTTCATACTAGAAACGAACTTCTCACGTCACTCATTCTTTCCTTCTTTTGACGCTCTTGGCATCTCACGTTACGCATACCTAATGTTGCATCCTTTCTGTCCAGACGTCCATGGTAATTAGTACTCAGATATTATAGCACCTTACGGTCACACCCTCAGTGGCACACAGTCACTTGGCTCAACGCTTTACTTCCCACAGAAATCCATTAACTCCAACCCTCGCAGTGTGTAAGTGTGCCCCGTGACCCCGCGAGGCCACAAGGCGGCGGCCACAGGAACTCACAGCTTACGTATGAATCACTACTCCTGACGGGAGGTAAACTTCTTAAGATAACCATGAACTTATCAGCAAGGCTTCTTGTGGTCATGATGGCCGGAAGCGCTGGTGTTGGGAGAGGGAGAGAGGGAGATGGAGAGAGGAGGGTTTAGGTTTGGTAAAGCAAATATTTCGCAGGAACCAGCACTCTCTTCACACCCAAACAGTGAGTGCGTGGGCCGTGACGTGCGTGATGGCCGCCACTATAATCGGCCACGCCCTGGTCCGCTCTTGATGGCGTTGGTGAAAAGCGGCTGGCTGCTTCCCCACCTCTTCCCCCTCCCTCATGTTATTTCTCGCCCCGTCTCGCGCCATTCCTCGTTTTCTTCAGAAGCGTGTCACGTCATGCTTACGGTGCACTTTCATGCTTTCACTTATCTCATTCTGCTTACGTGGTGGAAAGGGACATATCGGTACGTATACTTCACACGTGCATTGTTGGTACGTGGTGGTGGTGGTGACGTCAGCGTTTCTGATGCACATTCTCATCAAAACTTTTTTTTTATGTAAGATAGAAATTTAGCTTAGGGAAACAAGAAAGAGGAATATATATATATATATATATATATATATATATATATATATATATATATATATATATATATATATATATATATATATATATATATAATGTATGTATGTTCCCATTTCCTAAAGAATAGTCGAAAGTGTTAACCAGATTTGAGGGTGTCTTGCAACTCTCTCGAAACAAACCAAGTCAAAGGTACGTAGAAGTGAATACAAGAGCACTCAGGAATTTGTAACATGAAAAACACTTAGATCTCGTAAATACCATTTTCTGTAGCCGTAGATAACTAGGTAGGTATCACGGGAATCATGGAAATGCTTTGCAAACCACACTGACTCTCACAAGAGCTGTTAAGGATAGTTAGAATAGGAATGCCTCAGTCATAAGTTTGCCAATGTGTGTCCCGCCCATGCCCATCGATGAAAAGCAATTTGCATACAAGTTTCCATTCTCCCAGATGTGAAAATTGCTGCAGAAAAATCAAACCACCAACTTGATAAACGTACGTATCCTAATTTTCTTATGGCTTGCCACTATTACACATTTCTTACCGCATATATTTAACAGCGCACCGCCAATCAGAGTCCTTTCTTGCAAACAGTAGCCAATCACAGCGTCCAAATGGGCAGAGGGGAGCGGGGCTTACTCACCCGGCTGGCCAATGATGTGGAGCCAGGAGTGAGAAGGGGAGGAGCCGCGCCCTTTGTGTTAGTGTGGACAGACCTGGGAGCCTCGGAGGGTGCGTTGCCCCCTGCCCGGGTGTTTACTGCGGTGCCTTCGTTAGCAGTACCAGTGAGAGGGAAAGAGATGGGGTAGGGGAGAGGAGAGAGTTTAAACATTCAAAGAAAAGGGCATGAGAACGTATATATGCTCCACCACCACCATCATCACTAATTCCACCACCACCACCACCACTACTACCACCCCCAGTATCACCACCACCGTCGCCACCATCCCCACTATCAACATCATCCCTTACGCCGCTCCCATTCCGTCACTACCATCACCACTACCACCATCACCACAACCACCCCATACCAACAACAACAACAATAACAACAGCCGTGGTCTTAACAGGTGTGTACCCTCACAAGGCACCGCTTGCGGGCCTGCGAGCCACGGCCACTCACTGGATGCGATCTGGAGGCGGCGAGTGACGAGTCCCGACAGCGCCCTCCTCCCCCCCCCACCCCCTCTCTCTCTCTCTCTCTCTCTCTCTCTCTCTCTCTCTCTCTCTCTCTCTCTCTCTCTCTCTCTCTCTCTCTCTCTGCTATTCACCATGCAGTAATATCTCTGTCGATTCCCATCACTCTCCGACCTTATCAGTGACCGCCGCCAGTGACGCCACCTGTCTGAGAGGCGTCACGTCAGCCTCAGTGTCCCTCGTC
>CM035205.1:2641622-2704122 GCA_020233015.1 Callinectes sapidus
CTATGTAAAAAAGTGGAAGCTGGCCAAGGGCAACTAAGACAATTTAAAAAGCCCACTGATTTGCTACCCTCCTTACAGGTCTTAAAGAGTCAGCCAAAAGATAAGTCTTGAAACCTCCTTAAATTAAATCAAGTCATTGGAAGGAGGGAAAAGTTGTCATCCTGTGATTATTAATGTGCAAGAAAAAAGGACGGTGATTTTTTTATATGAACATTTCGAGTGATGTAGGGGAAAAAGTTGCCATTTAGTTTAGTTGGATGGAAATATTTCTTGTATCTGTGATCTCTGTGAGTGTTGTGAGATTGTTCCTTTCCGTCACGGACCGATGGGGCTAAGAGTGTGGATGATGTGTATAGGATAACTATGTATAAGTGTTTTGTCTGAGCTGCCCTGGGTGGGTTTGCCCGTCTGGTATATACATAGTTGATGATGGTAACGAGTAGTAGTAGTAGTTGTTGTTGTAGCAGTGGTGGTGGTGGTGGTGGTGGTAGCACTGCTGCGTGACTGCGACAGATGGCCAGAGGCTGATGCAACTCTTGGCACAAAAGAAAGAAAGGAAAACGAGTATAACAGACAGAATTTACTCCCTTTAAATTACTCGCTAGTGTGTTTATTTTCATCTATTCATTTCCCTTTTATTTATTTACTGCACGCTGCAATAAGATGGACAATACAAGGCACAGTTGTGGTCATAACTTAAGCAAACTTTTGTACTCAATTTCCATTGCGTTTAGACTTGTTTCTTAATCTTAAGTCTTCTGCTCTGCTTACTTCTTACAAAACCAAGTATCTGTTGTGGCTTTCTAACAGATCAGGGACCCTGTTTTTTAAATAGTTCTGCGCAGCTCTTCCTCTACATTTACAATGCTCTATTTTGAAGTTATACGGGTTTTAAAGATGTTTTATTTTATACTTCCAGTGATAGATTATCAAGATTTCAACATTATTCATGGGAGCAATACTAGGGAGAACCTAGTTAGGTATCTCTGCGGCTTCTGAAAACAGTGGTGGTGAGAGAGCAGTGTTTCTCAATACGGGCCCAGCGGAAATTGTGGGAAAAACGTTAAACACAGTGAAGTCCATCAGGTTAATCGACTTTTTCCCCACCAGATGGAGTGAGGACTCTGCTGTGGTCAAGACGTGGTCGCTTAGATCTTGAGGACACAGGCAGGTGCGCGGGGCAAGGAGGGATAGGATACGTGGAGGTCACTGGAGGAGTTGACTTGTGATTGGTGAAGCTACAAGAGTGATAAGTAAGTAATCCCATGTTTTGTTATAGAAGGAGAGACTAACATGGCGGTTTCTATACTTTGTAATTTGAAAAAAAAGAACAAAAATTCATAATTTCTTAGTTATAAAAAATTCTTTCATAACCTTATATTTATTTATTTATTTTAGTTTTAGTTGTTGTTTTTCTTACATTTATCTACCTTATAATGCATTAATCATATTTTCTAATTCTTGTTCTGTTCATAAGAGAAGCTAACAAACAGCCACGTAACGGCCAACAAGTCTAGTGCAACTCGATACTCTTTTGTATTACTTTTACTTCTGTTGACAGATACGAATTTTTAATATGTTCATTAATTTACCTATTTATCTATTTATTCATTCTTTGAATTATTCATTTTGCTACTTTCTTCGTTACGGACATGATGAAATTGATCTTACTGGGGCCTACCTGATTTTTTTTTTTCCAACTCACTGTAACTTGACATTAATCAAGAGGAATGTTTCAAGATATTTACCCCGACCCTTTGGCTAACTATTTCAGATCTGTAAAGGGGCTGGCAAATTGGCAGACTTTTTTTATTACTTGTCCTTTGCCAGCATCCCTCTCTTACACAATTATGACGACGATAGCATAAGAGCATAAGGAAAACCAGAAGCCAATTAACAGGTCTGCTTATGAAACTCTCTCTCTCTCTCTCTCTCTCTCTCTCTCTCTCTCTCTCTCTCTCGAATCATAGGTCAATAGCAATGTCCCCCCTTCCTTTTACTATTGCCCGAAGAGAGAGAACGGTCGTTTGAGAGGGTAGCTATTGTAGATTGAGAATTTCTTTAGTACATAGTATTCTCATGTATAGCCATGACTTAGCACGCATTTCTTTCCCAAATATTCTCATGTTTACAAAAACAGAGTTATTGTGGGTCATGTCATTGTGAATGGTAGCAAGAAAAGGGAGGGAATTAATTAAATATTGCCAGGTTGTCTTTCCTCATCTCGCCGCGTGGGGGCGGGGCTGCGAGTTATGATGCTGGCAGGTGCAAATAGACGAAGACAAACAAAATGATAAGTTACGACTAAAGAGGGCCAACATATGTTGTGTGAACTCAAGAAAAAAGGCAAAGACGGAAAAAATCAAGACTTTAGTACCATGAGATCCAGGAAAAGGAGGATGTTAAGAAAGTTTAAGATCCCGTTGGAAATAGAACATCTCCCCTGACATGCTGACCACCTCACCTCGGTGAAGCTCATGCATTAATCAAATCCACCTCTATTGATCACATGGATTTGACCCTCTTGCTGAATAGTCTCTTCCCTTTCTGTAGCAGTTATTGTATAGGTCGTAATTTGTTCTGATAAATTTTATGAGTAGGTTTGTACGATAAAATTAACTTTTTCTCTATTTTAGTTCCTGTATCTTCACTTAAATCATTCATTATGCCAGTGGTTCTCAAACTGGGTGCCACGGCACCCTGGGGTGCCACAAGATTGCCATGAATTTTGTCTTGGCTAGATCGTTTCAAGGTACATTTGTAAAACAGTTTGTAGCAGTCTGCCTATAATTAACTGTCGGTGTAGGAAGTTACTTGCTCTAATATTTTGAGTTAATCTAATATTCTGAATCTAATTCCACTGATGAGTTCTATGTTTGGGCATGTACTATAGTACATCATATGTTAATTCTGGTTTGAGTACGGATAATTTTAAATCATTAATTAAAGCAATTTAAACAGGTACAATTGTATATCAGAAGTTAATTCACGTGAGGAGGGGTGATGGTGAAAAGGGGGTGTCACAGAAAGGATTATATAAATTCAGGGTGCCATCACTGAAAAAAAGATTGAGAACCATTGCATAATGCGGTAGCATGGTTACCAAAGGCTAACCATGACTGTAAAAGATTCTAGGTATTATGAATGATTGTATTGTTACAACAAAAATCATATATTCTTACTTCAGCAGGAAAGTCTGATTAGATACATTATTGTTTGGCTGGGAATCATAATGAAATGCTGAGGTATTCATACTATGTTGTTATGAGAGTAGCTGGTAGGATAATATGGAGAGAAAGAAAAAAAGATGGTTAGCCTCTAGTACTGGAACGCATTTTTAGGTACCTTGAGTTTTGGGTATTATATTAGACGATTTTTTTTTAGCATCAGGAAGGCTTTATGAAGGTCAGATTATGAATGGCCAGAGTTTTCACTATTCTAATCCCTGCATAAGTTTCTGAAGCCTTATAAAATTGCCAGAATATATATGAAAATGTGTCATGGTACTGAAGGGGGTTAATACGATGCCTATCTGTATATACATTACCCATTAATGTGAGAAACTTTACCCTTGCGTTATCACACCATAAAAATAGGTCTAGAGAAGAGGAGATGGGTAACAGTAAAAATTAAGGTGCCGAATCCTGCACAACACGCACAGCTGACCGGTGGAGAGGAAGGAAGACAGTCACACAGGACGCCGCCACACACACACACACATACCGTCACTAACATTCCACCCGTAGCTCCACTTCCACCACCATGAAGGGAATACTCCTCTTCTCGTTGATGTGTGTGGCGGCCGGGGCTGTAGTGAGGGCTGCTGAGGTGCTGAGACCAAGGGGAGTGCCTCTTTCAAGTGAGAAATAACCCTTGCATGTTCACCTTAGCAACCGTGACTGTCAACATGTTCCCTTGGCTGTGATCTTTATTTAATGGTTCAGTGGCGAGGTGGTCATGTGGTGGTTCTCAGGTGGTATTTGTTAATCTGGATGCATGGAGGTGTATTTTGTAGTATTTGTTGGGTACTTGATTACTTTGTTGAATTTCGTTTGGGGTATCCTGGTATAGGCGGCTAATTAGCGAAGTGGTAGTGTTGGCGGTGGTTATGAGGTGGTGTTTGTTAGACTATGGATGGAATTGCCTCTTGCTGTAATTAGTATATACTTGATTGTTATTAATAAGTGTTCTTTACGTTAGGTTTTGGTTCCAGATCCCTATACTTCAGTCTGGTGTATGGATGTGTTGCAGCGTGGCCTAGTGCAATATTCACAGGTGTAGGTGTTTACTGGTGTGCCACAGTGTGTGTGTTTTGAGTGTTTGTAACCCAACACCTGTGTGAAGTGATCTGTGGCATCAGAGGAGGTGTTGAGATGTGTATTGGTGTGTAATTATGATATTAAATGCTTTATTGGAATAGCAGTCAATAAACATATAAAACTCAAAATGGTGATTGAGGTAAAACTGCATATTTTTATTCAACGATTTATTAAATGTTTTATCTGGTTTTCAACCAACCAAGAGCAGCTTTCATGTTCTGAAGAGTATTTTCTTATCTTTTCTGAAAAGAAAAATATCCGCATTTAACATTCAAAATCATAACCACTGTGCAAGTTGCAGTGAAGTACAGTGAGTCCTCCTTATACGGTCATTCTTTATCCAGTAAATAGGTACACAGTTACGTTATTTGATAATTACTACCCTCTGTTTTATTATAACCAACCCATGAGACTGGCCTTTGTTTGAAAGCACTGAAATATCTTTCCTCTTCATTTCTTCCATCTTTTCCCTGGCACAGTGCCACTTGCTGTCTGGCTTACTGTTTGAGGATCTTTGCGTCTTTTTCTCTATTTCTTCAGTGGCCACAACATCGTGAGGATGTAGTGAGTGAGGCCACAAGTATTGCAGAGGGATCCTTGGCAACCCTCGTGTTATTGTATCATCTGGAAAATGTCTTGGTATTTATTAAAGAGATCTGGACTTTAATTAATCAGAATGTCATGAATCTCACCCCAAAATTTAATATATCTTAACCCTAATCAAACTTCAACCCAGCATGAGATAATGTTTTGCTATCTGAATTAACTTGAATCCATCCTAACCTAGATTTCTTAGTTAGACTCAGATTTTCAATACAATTCCAGGAAAGTCAGTGGAACAAACATCACTCAGAGATTGGCCTTATTTGTAGCGTGTTGGAATTATGCATTAATATGACATGGATATAATCCCTGGCAGAACTCCATTGCATGGCAAATTTATCCCACCCACAAATGAATTTCTCAGTAATCGCATGGTTCCATAATGTTGGGTATCTTGCTGTGGAAATGGTGGTGATCCAGTGTGCAGTGCCAGGTGTTGGATGAATGCTGAAAATTTGTTTCTTGTATTATGAGAGAGAATTGCTTGACCAAAATGCTTAAAAGAGAATGGGATGGTTTTGCTATGTATGGTAGGAATAACTAGAATATTAAAAGATGGTGATCACTTCCAACCTGGCTGATATGTGAAATTTATATTCAATTGTGACAATCTTAACAAACCTTTAATTCTAATAATGAAACTGATGATATTCATAGTTATATGAGGAACAAAAATAATACCAATGATTATATTAATGTGCTTAATGTTGATTTCTGAGGAAAGGGAAAGGAAAGCGAAGATAACTAGTTTTATTTCACATTTTTTACCAGTATTAAAACTTCAATGGAACATCAACTGTAAGAGTAGTCAGGGAATAAACTTGTCAACTCTTGTTTCAGTTTCTTTGTCTTGTTGATCTACAATTACTTTATTAAACATGAAATAGCAGAAGCACCAAACAGTAACTGAATGAGCAGGTTAAGCTTTCCATCTCATCTGTATTTCTTACCCAGGTGACCTATCCCTGTGAGCTATGGATAAGTAAACCATCAAGTAAAGAGCCAAAAGGTCTCACCAACCAATGTGCCAGCCTATCCAAACTCTTTAAATACCAGAATATAGTTAGATAAGATATGAGGCTGGAAAGTGCATTAGTAGTTGGTTTTGTGTGGTCAGAGATAATAGTTGTAGAGCTTCTGTCCACGGAAATCTTTTGGTGCAATCTTGAAATGACCAAGGTCTCTCCACAGCACAATTGACAAGCACACATTTACCTTACAGAGGCATCTTTCTATGATCCATCGCGTGACTTCAGCTGTCTTGATGGGTCAGGCACCATACCATTCTCTTATGTAAATGATGACTACTGTGACTGTCAGGATGGCAGTGATGAACCTGGTACAGCAGCATGTCCCAATGGTAAGGCCCTGTGTGTGTGTGTGTGTGTGTGTGTGTGTGTACTAGGAATGATGGCCAGGAAGTTACCAGAGAGTAAAGGTGAATAATACTTTTCTTATTTCTATAACTCGGCTAATTTGAACTGCCCATATCAATAGCATTTCTTGAAAGACTACATAGAACAATTATGACTGAAATTTTTCTAGTCATTTGGAAAACTTTTTCACTCATCTCACATTTATTTTAGTTTGTTTGGATTATAGATATGTCAGCCAGTCTTGTTACTCAGGACAGGCTAGATTAGGTAATGTTGAATGAAATAACCTAATCTATTGTAATTCAGCCCAACTATGGGTGATAGAGTTGATTTTTTTGCAGAATAAAGAGAGAGAGAGAAAGAAAGAAAGAGAACTGACACATTCTATTCATCCTACACCAGGTTTCTTCCATTGCACCAACGCTGGTCACTCGCCCCTCACGTTACCCTCGTCTCGGGTCAACGATGGCGTGTGTGACTGCTGTGATGCCTCAGATGAGTACGCATCCCAGGCCAACTGTGTGGATGTATGCCGAGAGATGGGCCGGGCAGCAAGGGAAGAAGCTGTCAAGAAGAGGGAGGAGCGGCTGCAAGGATTCCAGCTGCGCCAGGCCATGATTGAGGATGGACACAAGAGGAAGAAGGAGGCTGAGGTGTGTGCCTTTGAATTCTGTTGCTGTCTGTTGACTCTCAATAGTGTGTTAGGTTGCAGTTGAATTTTCCACTTTTTATCTTTTTTTTCTTGTTATGCTCTATATATATAAGGTTGAAGAATGAGAAAAGAGTATTTTTTTGTTAGTTTTTCCATCCATTCATAAATTGTAGATATCAGGTTAGGGATCTTTATCTTTTTTATGTAGGAGAGGCAATGGCAAAGGAAACAAAGCTTTGATATAATAAAATGCCCACCGAAGTGTTATGGAAGAGTTCCACAATTGTTAGCAGCAATAGTATGACATTTTCTTAGCAGTACCACAGATTGCTGTTATCTAATCATTACCATTGTCTCAGCATCAGCATCACAGCCTGGTGTATAGACCAGTGCAACATTCTTGATTAGATAACACAATAACCTTGTACTAAAGGTAAGGAAGCAGAATGATTAGAAAAAAACATCATCAACATTTTCATGGATGTTGCAGCACTAATATTGTTGTAACTCTAAATTTCTTTCTTTTAAGAGCAAAATAGAAGACCTGAAGAAGGAGAAGGAAGAAGCCGACACAGTTCGTACTGAGAAGGAGGAGCTGAAGAAAGCTGCGGAGGAGCCAGAGAAAGAGGCTCTGGAGAAGTACCGAGCTGCAGAAAGTGAGAAGAAAGCACAGGAGTTAGCCCTGCAGAAGGAGAAGGATGAGGCAGAGGCAAGGGAGGCCTTTGCTCACCTTGACAACGATGGTGATGGAGTGCTGACCAAGGAGGAAATGATGTCCCGCCAGACCTTTGACACCAACAGGGACGGACAGGTGTCTGAGGACGAGGCTAAGGTGAGTGGGGGTCTTGTATAAGAGGGGCATTGGCCAGGGGAAACAAAAGGCTAAAAAAAATAAGACCTTCTGATATGTGATATTTTATAGAAGTCTAAAAGGATCATTCAAAAGTAGAGGATAAGTGTCTGCCAGTGTCCTATATTGTGATGTGCAATGTCTTGTTTTAATGGTTAGTTAAAAGAACTATTTAGTACTAGGCTGGATATACATTTACTCAATCTTCCTAGAACATCTCCCTCTTCCAATCCAAACTATTTCTCCTTACTCATTGAGACCATCCTTCTGAGCCAGCACCACTTTCAGACCTGTACTCTTGGATAGAACAATACTGCATCTCTACTTCATACTCAAATCCCTACAAGCAATACTGTGTAAGATAAGAAAAGACCTTATATTCCCTTATCCAGCTGCTTATACCCTGATATACCCAATCCATCACTCTACATCAACAGTTTTACTTGCAACAAGAGGACACCATGAGTTTGGAGACCTTCATTAGCACAGGCTGGCCCATGATGCGTCCAGTGTACCTCATGGACAAACGCATGTTCACGCCACCTTCCACCACACCCCCACCACAGCCGGAGGAGGAGCTCACCCCGCCACCACCCGTATTTGATGAGGAGGTAACTACTGATGTGTAATTGCTGGATGATTGTTTTTGTTTCCCTCACCTTGTCTCATCTCTCATGGTATGAACAGTGAAACAGGAATGCTATTTATTTATTTATTTATTTATTTACACTCTCTTATTCATTTTTTCATTGATTTCTGTTTGATGTTTTAGATTTTGAGCATACATCCATGTAGGTTTTCCTCCTGTAAACTTGGATGGTCAGCCTCTAGAATGACATGATGGCATAGGCAAAATTTTGAACTCACATCCTAAAGAAGCAAAATAATCCTGAGAAATATAACAAGGAGAGAGTGTTTGAGTGTTTGGACAGGGAAGAACAGAACCTTTAAGGGAGATACGTCTGGAGGGAGCAGTGCATCAGAGAGAGAGAGAGAGAGAGAGAGATAAAAGAAAATGACATAAAACAGCAATATTTTCTTTGATAAACTGTTTTACAAATTGAAGTTTATGTGGTACAAGTGAGTGTAATTAGATATGAGTGATTGAAGCACTGGATGTCCTGTTTCACACATCTATTATATTTAGTTATTCATTGAGCAGTAGTGGTTTGAACAATGTGTTAGGTAGATGCACATGCTTAGATGCACACAGGAGGTTTTCAGTCTCTTAGAAACAGAGTAAGGAATTTTATTGTGTATTTTTCTAAGTAGCCGTTTCTTATTGCTTCTGGAATTTATTGATAAGATTTTTTTTTAATTCTCGAATTATTTGTATAGCAATATTAGTTGTTTTTAATGTTTATATATTTCAAGCTCATCTAGACTGCCACAACTTCTAGGATATAGCAAAGGAAAATTCTCAGTAAATTGAAGTCATGTCGCGTGGCCAGTGAGGATTGGATCTCATGGCCATAGAAGCATAGAGCTGAGATGTGTGGAGATGCTTGTGAATGTGAATGTATGCATGTAGAGGCCATGTCTCAGCTACTAGCACTCTTGAACAGGAATGTCGGCTTGATAGACAGATCAGTGGAAATTCAACTCCTCATGCGAGGCAACTCAACCTCCTTCCCTCCCACTAGGCAATGTAATCCCTCATCAAAATTAAATTGAAATATTATAGGAAATTTGTAAGGAATTTTATACTAAAGATATTTTATACCTGCCTGAGATTATTCCTGACTGGGCAATGTTCCCAACAGGATCCCTACTTGACTGATGATGAACTTGATGATGAGGAAGATGAGGAGAGGTATGAGGAGGAGGAGGAGGAGGAGGAGGTGGAGAATTTTGACTCCGATGTCGACTCAGAGGTATCTATTGATAATCCATGAGGATCTTGCTTTGCATGTATCCATCTTCCAATCCTTGCTTAGCTTCATTGAGCTTCTGCTTCATTCTATACACATTTGAATGATCAGACAGTTAAATTCTGTAGCCATGTCATTATTCACTCTCATTATCACCATCAGTGTAGGAGGCTGACAGCTGGAGCACCACTAACCATGTTACTAACAAACTTGGTAAAGGTGACTAGAGGGTGACTGTGTATGGTATTTCATTGGATTTGTACACCTTCATGACTGAGATCATCTGTTATATACTTAACAGCATTGTGATAGAAGCAGGTGCTTATAACTCACATCTATTACTTATTTAGCTAATGAGAAGTGACACAAAGCACAATTATCATTTTGCTTCATCCAGCACACGTACTTTACTCTTAAGTTTGCACCCAGTCAGTCTTCAGGTAATTTGTACTAAATATTCTTCAAGATTATAATATTCTAGTTTCTTGTTGTTTGAAATATATCTTAAATGCAGCATAGGTGTTGTCAGGTCTGGAATTAAAACAATAGGTGCATGGGGCACAAGTATCACATTGCTTGCTTCACCCATATCTGGCAGCAAACAGCATTTCTAGCAGTAACAATGTAGGAATAAGTCACAAGAGAAATAAGTGTTGTAAACAAGGTTTTCCTGTCTCGACTCAAAGATTATTAAATTTCTATAATAGATTAATATTTGTAAAGAACCACTCACATTAATTTCCATACTGATCATCTGTGTGTGTGCATTTGTGTGTGACCATCATCTCATGTTAGGACTTCAGAATCGTAACAAGTGGTTCTTATTAAATATGTGAATGAACAAAGCTCACAGTAATATAAGGTCATCCTATTCACACCTCAATACTGTGAAAGCACCCAATAACTGGCTTGTCCACCTCCTAACACTATGTTAAATACACAACAACTGACTTATCCACTTCCCAACACAAAGTAGAATTCATTTACCTCCCCCATTCCTCCTTAAGAAAGGCTATGCTAATCACTACAACTCTCCCCTTGGCCTCACCACACACAGATATCGCGCTACGTAAACTCTCGGGCTAACTGGGATCTCTTAGCGGTGAGAGGGATGAATTGTGTGTGCATGATCAGTATATCTTCTCTACCTTGCCGTGTGTATGTGTGTGAGTGTGTGTGTGTGTGTATGTGTGTGTATGTGTGTATGTGTGTATGTGTGTGTGTGTGTGTGTGTGTGTGTGTGATTGATTTGGCTTAGGTTGATTGCCATACATTTGCTGCCCACAAGATGCACTTTTTTGATCTTCAGTCTGCTGATTAGTTTTTAGAAGTCATCGGTGACTGGGTTTCCTTTCTTGAACATATTGAAGTGTAACATAATGAAGAATATCCATGCTCGCAGTTACGCTATGTATTAAAGACACACACTCAAATGTGAGAACTTTGAATTCATAGGAGAACATTTGTAATGGTATTAACTCTATGTAGATTCCAGTCATGATTGGAAGCACCAGCCTCATCATTGGAGAAATTTGCCTTTTGTTAGAAGAAGAATTTGGGGGGTGTATAAATTCTTTCACATTTGACGAAAAGTTAGCTTTGTGATACTTGAGAGCTGGAGTGAAGAATTTTTACCATGGTTCTCTTTGAGAGTTGTCATTGGAAAACTGATAAGAATTTGCTTATGTGAGAGAATAAGTTTGATATCACTGGATTGACTGTCAGAAGGAAACATTGGAGATCAGAGGCTCTTAAGACCTATCTTCTTAGAAGTTTGATGTGTTAAATTCTGAAGAAAATCCATTTTGATTTACTGTAGGTTCAGAAGAACTTTGTGTAAGATTTTTCTGTTTATACATGTTTTTATTAGCCAACTTTGTATGGGAGATTCATTTTTCTCTGTCTTTTCCCCCCACACTGTTTAAGCAGCAGAGTTAAAACCAGAATACATGTGTTTATTGAAAAAAAAAATCAACAATATTATAGGGCCAGCTCTTGTATGGAAAGTGAAAATATTTATAAGCTTCAAAAACTTTGTAAGAAAAAGAATCTGCTTAGCAATAAGGTTGACACAGATAATTACTATTGTGTGTTCTGATGCTAATGCACGTCTCAGTGGTGTATAATTTCAAATCAATTCATCGTATTTATGGACAGATTACAAATAAGATTTTTCTTCATTATCAGTCACTTAGTCAGTCATTGCACTGCTATATGTATATCAGGTGCATCCTTTGGGCTACACTGCACTGTATTTAACTGTTATTGCATGTTTAGTTGTAACAAGTGGGAACTAATCGGAGTGAATGCTTGTTGCCCGGGATATCTCACCTCACTCACAATGCCTGCACAATGTGTACTCAGCTTCATGGCAAGCTTTGTTGATATGTACCTGTAATTGACCTTCATTGTCTTCTGTTTACAGCAATTCCCACAGTTTAGTTTTACTTCAGGATTCAGGGACCAGTAGGATGTAGGATGTGTAGATGAAAAGGTATCAAAATGTTGGTGATTAACTTGGATGATATTTTGTACCTTATCTGTTTCATCCCTAAATATTTTGCTGTTTCCCTTTAGGAAAAATGTGTAACTTCAACTTAGCCTTCAAAATAATCTTCAGTATATGTGTAGTGACATACTTTTTATGTATGCTAGAAAGATGATAAATTTCCTGTCTGTCACCAAATATGTTATGTCCTTCCTGTAGCACTGAACACATTAATGTAATTAGCACTTTTTTCATGCACTTGTCACAGTAAAGCATTCTGTTTGCTTGTCCACATTGTCTGTGCTGCACTAAGACTGACAGTCCTCTATATGTACAGCACACTTTTAAGCAATGATGTGATGAAATAATGCATTGGAGAGTGACCTACTAGCACCCACGCACAAGACACTGGCAAGGCTAATACTGACATTAACACTATTCACTCCAAACCAGGATGATGGTGGTGACGATGCAGAAGACTATGACAATCCTGATGAGTATGCAGAGGGAGACAGCAAAGAGGAGGAGGATGAGGAAGATGAAGGTGATGCACCAAAAGAAGAAGAGGAAGAGCCAAAGTATGATGAAGAGACTCAGAAGATTGTTGATGGTGAGTTAGAAAACAGAAATACAGGAAGGTGTTTAGTCAGTGTTCTTCTAAATAAGACCATAGAAGTTTGTAGGTGATGCTAAACTATGTATATGCACTGGCCAATATTGATGTACCAACTTTCATTGTCCTGAATAAAATGATCTGCCTCCTTTATTCAAATTCATGAATACAGATTTTGCATTTAGTAATAAAATAATCTCAAAAATAAGAAAAATGTATACTTTAAATTGAAAAAATAGAATTTGTGGCTGGATTCTTTATTTATCTTTTTGAGAGGAACCCAGGTCCAAATTCATGGTTACACTACTAGTATTACAAATTCTTGAAAAGTAGATGGTATAATGTTCCCTGTAACTTCTCACAAATGAATATGTTCACTGAGTTCCTTAACAAGCCCTGCCTCATCTGACCCTTTGCAGCGGCCAACGAGGCACGAGAGCACTTTGATGAAGCAGACCGGCGGGTGAGGGACCTGACCAGGGAACTACGGACGCTGGAGGAGACGCAAGGCAAGGACTATGGCCCAGAGGAAGAGTTCAGAGTCCTTGAGGGTAACTGTTATGATTTCACTGATCGGGAGTACATCTACCGCCTGTGTCCCTTTGACAAGGTGAGTGAAGCAGGTGTGATGTGATGTGTGTCACCACTTCTTTTGGTTGGTTTGTGTAATTCGTCATTCTTCATCCATTTAATTGAAGGCTTTCTGTGTGTCTCATGGGGAAAAATTGAATAATTAAACTGAAAGGACTACAACAATCTAAAACTTCAACTCTATTGCTTCCTCCACAGGCAACACAAAAGCCAAAGTCAGGTCATGGGGAGACACGGCTTGGCCAGTGGGGTGAGTGGACTGGGCCAGAGGGCGACAAATACAGTCGGATGCTGTACTCTAATGGCCAGGGCTGTTGGAATGGACCCACCAGATCAGCTGATGTAAGTATTGGTACTGTGATGCTCTTTCTGTCCCATCTTTGTAGTCCAAAACTGTGTTGGAGATGTAGCATTTTTTACTCTCACTATAGTAGTTAATGAATATTGGATGGCTGGAGTTTTTAGAGTTTAAAGGTAAGTTGTAAAAATTATTTTAAAAGACCACTTTCAATTCCAAGAACTGATCACAAAGTAACAAGACTTGTGTAGTATATGTATTACTTTAATATGTTGATGGTAAGTAAGGATGATAATAATATATCTCTTTCTTCCTTCTCTTTAGGTTCATATATCATGTGGGACTGAGAACAAGCTGATAGGTGTGTCAGAACCAAACAGGTGTGAGTATGTGTTCCTGTTCACCACTCCAGCAGTTTGTACAAAGCCAGAGGAGGAGCTCAGTGAGGAGACCAGCCACTCCCACACCGAGTTGTAGGGAAGGGTGTTGGCCTCCCCCCAGGGTGTATGTTTGCCCAATGTCTGATCCCTGTCATGTATGTGTGTGTGTTTTTGTTACAAGCGCAACTGAGATATTCCAACAGTGATGACTTTTATATGTGATGTTATAAGTGAAAAGTTAGTAGTGAAAGAAGCAAGTTGGCATTGTAGTATTTAAAATGTAGAGTTTTTTTTTTTTTTTTTCTTTTTTTTTTGGTTAAATCAAATGGTAGTCCCGAATTTAGGTTGGTTCATCCTTTAAAAAGGGTACATACCACCGAGTTAAAGCATTGCATTGGGTATTGTGATCCACCTGAGTTGCAATAATAATGTTAGGAGACAAATATTTTTGCAGGCTAGCTCTCTATTTTGAGGGCTCAAGAATAAATTTGATACATGATAAGGAGTTTTTGAATATGTATTTAAAAATAGATGTGATCACTAAGTGATGTTAAAAGCTAGTACAGCTTCATTCAATATAAAACAACCAATCATACTTGTTATTTGTTGGTGACAGCACAATATATTTAACAGTCCATGAGATCCTTGTCTGAACCTACCTTAGTTTACATGTTATTTGTAAATTGCAATCACTGCCAAGACAAGAAACGATGCCCTGAATGATTAAGTAAGGCAGCACCACTACAAACAGATGGAGAATTATCAACTTTTCAGTAACTTCTTGTAAGAAGAAACAATTGACCAATGCCATATAAGCAACATATTATTTCACTAATTTTTTACATTCAGTCTCCACATATTTTGGTCAAACACGTCAAATCTAGAGGATAAATCACTTTATTAACTATTTCACTGAACAGTATGTGTAGCTATTTTAACAGAAAATTCAGTATCTTATATGTTTGAAGCTATAAAGCATAAGTAGAGAAATATTCTTGTGTAACATTAATATTTTCCAATAAAGCGAGTTGTGATGAATAAAGTTGGCATTGTAATTACAAATTGTATCTGCATGGCTTTATGGTTAATTGACAATTTAGCGAAACAATGGGGCCTTAATCACCCGCTGATGAAAAGATAATTGGTGATCAGTAATCACCATAATCAGGGTCTATCAGAAAAGAATATATATATATATATATATATATATATATATATATATATATATATATATATATATATATATATATATATATATATATATATATATATATATATATATAGATAGATAGATAGATAGATAGATAGATAGATAGATAGATATTCATCACTAATGTTAGTGGATTTGCCTGGCAATCTGGTTTCAGTCAGTGTTACAGTCAAAAATGACTTAATATCAGAACAGTAAGTATGGTTCGAAAATTTTAGTTTTCATACATTTCGGTGTTATTGAAATTTTAAAGAGGCTGAGGTGTTTTATTCTATATCAACATCTAAGAAAGTCTGACAAATAATCTCCGTGCCTTCTTAAATTAGTCCGAAAATGACGATTTTATAAGAATATAAAATGAAAGCAGCTGCAAGAGGCAATAATTATACCTAGATACCTATGTATTAGTGGGTAGGACGGACCAACCTTATAATATCCTTGGGTAGAACCATTCTTCTTACGACCCTCAAACTTACTTGTATGTGCTGGTGTTGATGTTGAAGGATGTAGTTTTGATATAAAAATAGAAAGCATTGAACATTTTACCGCAGAAAACATATAGAAACTACGGGGAGATAACAACATTATAGCTAATGACACTAGTGAAAGCTGTTTAGATGAAAGAAAGAAAAAAAGATTTGCTCATAAGCACAGTATTAGAACAGAATGTATGGGGATTAGAAAAAAATAACAAATATTTTCTCACCCACAGCATTGAAAAGTGTCACAGTGCATTAAAAGCGATAATAAGCAAACGAGGCAACTAACTAGAGATAGAGAAGTGTTGTCTTGTCGGCGGGACGGTCTAAAGGCAATCCTTGGTGGCTGCTACAGCGTCGGTAAGTTGTTCCCTTGACCCACGGCTAAACAACGTGTATGGTGACATGCACACTTGCCCATAGCAACATTAAGAACCCCCTGTGCCCTTCTAAAATCAAAAACAGGAGCAGGAGGTTGTGTATTGAGGAGTGAGGCGGTGTGGTGGCTGGTGGCCTCCCCGCCTGTTGTCCTGCAGCAGCTGCCCCCACCCCCAGTGTACAGCGGCTTGTGCCCTGCCTCCACTAGTACACATGGGTAATTCACACTCTCGTCACTGGTCTGCCTTGAGTCCTGCCATAGTATGCATAAGACGCGCTGCACAAGTTTGGTGGTAGAATACATATATTATTTTCTCAAGTGTCCCTGTTGGAAGCATGTCAGTGGCTAGTTAGTTGAAGGATAGATAGTCCCTGCACCCTTTTGGTCCTGCCCACCCCTACCCCTCCCAACACCCATGCTGCGTTAATTTACTGGGTTGGACTTCCTTCCTAATCATTAAAAAGAATATGAGATGATAGACTGAGTACTTACTTCAGAACATGTCTGTGATATTTTTAATGTGAAGATTGCTTTTGTAAGGTCATAGTAATTAGATTAATGTTGTGGTGCTATTTCATATGTTTGGTTAGGTTTAGTTTAATTTTTCCTTAGATTTTCCTGATTGCATTTTTTTTTTTTTCCCAAAGTGTCATATTCTACCTTGGAGTTTTCTAATTGCTGTGTATCACTTGTTTTGTTGTCCCCACCCTAGAACACACAAGCCACAGTTCCCAAAGCTTGCTGGGAATGGTTAGAGGTGGGGATGGAGGAAAAAAAGGAGGCCCAACCCTTTAGTTTTACCTTTTTAGTGGAAGTGCTCAACCCAACCTGTGTATTCTTTTGTACATCTTAGGTCATAACTATTTGGTTATTGTCAGAGATCTTTGGTTACTTTCTCTGGTTGATAATTGATTGGTAATGATTCAGTATAATTCAGACTTTTTAAAAAAATTTTCAACTATCTCACAGGGGCTGGGTGGCATTGTTGGTCAAGGCAGCTAGTCTTGGGCCCCTAGTGTATGTAGGCGGCCAGGCTAAAAATTCTTGCCAAACCTAGTTACCGAGTGGGAGATGTAGTGAAAGCAACACGCATAAAAAGAATCTTAAAGGCAATGAAATTATTTTTGGTGAATGTGTTGGTGACAAGTTAGAAAGAACAATGAAATGAATAGATATGCACTGCAGGAACACACAGATCCATAAGCAATAAAAAGCTAAAGAAAGCAGGGTTTTGTAATGTAAAAAGTGGAGTTTTGCACGGAATACCAAAAATACAGCAGAAGGTAAGGATGGAAATTTCTGAAAGTAACAGCCACTGCTTCTTCATGCGACCATTACTCTCGGGATCAGTGGCAGACAAACTAGCTCCTCATTTTATACTGTATTTTTGGTATTCTATGGAAAACTTCACTTTTTGCTTAACAAAACAATGCTGCTTTGTGAACAGTTGATAAAAAATACCTAGTGTGTGAATATAAATGTGTATGTAAAACAGTATTGTATGGCAAAATATACAGTAGCCACCATATTGAAAAACAAGGCAGTTGTTAAGGGAGCTGATGTGGTGATGGATGTGAAAGAGGTATATATATATATATATATATATATATATATATATATATATATATATATATATATATATATATATATATATATATATAGTTTGATTTACATTTTTTTTTTTTTTTTTTTTTCTGCTAACTCTTTTATGAACAGGAATGTTTGTGAAAAGAGATCTTGTAATAGATACACATTAAACTGGAAGATGACAGTCTGTAGTCTGACAGAAACTTAGCAATTTAAGAATTATTTTTAGTGAATTTAGTTACCAAATAATTATGATTCAAGGCAGAGACTATCTAACTAAACTTATTTGTTAGCTAGCTTTGGGTTAAGATATTTACAAAGAACTTACTTTTTTTAATGTGTATCAGGTAACTTCTGTGATATATCTAAAAGGCATGAGAAATCAAATGGAGAAATGGCAAATGTAATCATCATGTTGATACTGGGTAAGATTTCCCTCAAAAATGAAAGTTATTATACGTTATTATATTTATGCATCAATAAGGAAATGTAGCTTAAATGTTGTGCAATATTGCTTGGAAAATGTTATTCTCAATTATTATGCTGTAGCTGTTTTAAGATGGACAACTATATTATATGAAATTATATTTGAAAGATTATATATGTGTAGGAATATAAGTAAGAAATGGATTATTCACTTAATGAAGAAAATGTTTATTAAGCTCCATGTAAAAGAAAAGATTCACCTACCCAGCCTGATCCAGACACCATAGAGGCAGTGACTTCCTTCTGACACACTTTAAAATTCACACCAGGTTTAACGTGTGCAAGTTTGTTATGTATAATGATACCCATGTGAATGAATACATGTTGGTAATATGCAATTGACATCAAAAAGTAAATTGGTGATGATAGAAATAAGCTACTGCATTCACAAGGTGCAGGTGGCATCACCCTGTCAGGAGTCACCCACCACATGTCTCCTGGAAGGCAAGCTTAGACAAGCCATTTGATATTGTTCTGGGAAAAGAAGCATCCATATCCTCACCCACCTTAGCACCTTAGGCTGGTCTTGCTTTGAATATTGTTATAATAATCAACTTTTATGTGGCTGTTATATGTAGCTGTAATTGGGTAAAGAGGTGCAGAAGCTGTACACAGTGTGTCTTTAACTTTACCTAACTTTGGCTCAATCAACACATCTTGATGTCTTATAAAATGTGCTTAGATAATGAAACAAACTTGAATAACAATCAAGTATACTCTGTATACTCTCAGAAGCAAATTCAGCTCTTTATCAAAAGCATGCTGTGTAAAATCTGCTTTGTTCTGGAAAAATCTTATTCTGATCATGTTGAAATGTACATATGAGTATTACAGTATTTTAATCAATCCAGAGAGATATTTCCCATTTTTTGAGAGAGAGGAACATGTCTTCACATTTTAGTTCATGTTTATTGTTACGTGACTGCTGCTTTTGTAACCAAGATTTATTTAGTAGGTAAAAAGATGTGTATTTGCAGACTGGTTAGTGCAAGCTTGCATTCAACATGTAGTGAATGTCTATTGCTTTTATTGTGTAGTCCAGCATAGATGGAGACACTGTTAACTGTGTCACCAAAGTAATACATCAACTATACATAATGGATACAGTACCTGTTTTATTTTCTGATGGGCATTAATGAAGTTCTGCTTACCTTCTCCTGTAGATCCAGGTATGGCCCAGGCTCAAATACAGCAGCAGCAGCAAAAAGGAAATCAGTCTGCAGACTTTGGGCCAGATAGTGGAGGCAGAATAAAGGTAAATGCCACCAGAAAATTAAGCTAATTAAACAAGAAAATTATGCTTTTAATAATTTGCATTAGCAGAGTACAATAACAGCATACATATTTTCCTTTGATATAAAATATGAAGTTCATTAAGAGAGAATTTTATCTGTATGTGAAGGGACTGACCATAGTGAAGCCATTGATCTATGGCAATGTTGCCCGGTACTTTGGAAAGAAGAGAGAGGAGGACGGACACACTCATGAGTGGACTGTGTACGTGAAGCCTTACAACAATGAAGATATGTCTAATTATGTGAAGCAGGTCAGTGAACAACCTAGAGATGTGTGGTAGTCATCATTTTGTCATTCATGTTTGTTTTCAATTTCATTTGTGAACACTGTCTTTTCCCTTTCCTTCATCATCAGTATTACCTTCACTACATTTGTTACTAACTAATAGGATATGATAAAACACATAAATCAATGGCTTTTATTTCTTCTTCACTTTTTATAGTCTTAGTATTGTACTGTATATGTCTACATTTCAGATACACTTCAAGCTGCATGAGAGCTATGCTGACCAGAACAGAATGCTAACGGCACCCCCATATGAAGTCACAGAAACAGGCTGGGGGGAGTTTGAAATTGTCATCAAGATATATTTTCATGACCCCAATGAGAGACCAGTGAGTTGTTCGAGCATTGTGTGTGCTATTCTGCTCACCTTCATTATTACTTGATCTTCACATTTGGTTAAGGAGGTCTCAGAGGATCTAGCCTTGAAGAATTTGATTTTGTGAAACTTTGCCATTTGACAAAAATAAGCACTGTATGCAGTGTTATGAGGGACACTGAAATACATGGCTCTAAACTTTTAAAGTTCATGTGTAACTCCTTTTAAATCTTTGTGCCTTATACAGGAGTTCTCGTGTTGCTTTTTTACATTTTTCTCACTTTTCGTGGGTTATATGTGTATACTATATGTGTAGTATTTTATGTTAGGCTAAGGGCTTACTATTTTATTCATAACATCAATTTGTCAAGAAGAGAAAAAAGGCATGGAAAGAAATCACAAGCATAAAGCAATGTTTCCCTACAGGTGACAATATACCACATCCTGAAGCTGTTCCAGTCTCCCCCGGGCACCACCCCTGCCGCTGTGACAGGAGACTTCAAGAAGCCACTGGTATCAGAGTTTTATGAGGAGCTGATTTTCCAAGACCCGTCTGCCATGATGCACCAGCTGCTCACCAACACTCGCCAGCTCACCCTGGGGGAGTACAAACATGATACTGATTGTGAGCACTTGAACTATGAGCCTTTTCACTTTATTCATATCTACCATATTTAATAGTCATGTACTTTCTTAAAATGTATACCTACCATAAATTAATCTCTCTCTCTCTCTCTCTCTCTCTCTCTCTCTCTCTCTCTCTCTCTCTCTCTGCTGCAAGTTCATATCTGAAAAACTTTACCCTGTCTTTCTTTTGCTTTCCTTTCCAGTAAACATTGTCTTTCCAAATTGCCTTCTCTTATGATAGGCCGTTGAATTTTCATTGTTCTATCCTCATGTAATAATCTTAAAGTACTTCTCCATATATATTTACTTTTCAGTTGAAGATAAAAAGGAGAAAACCATAAAAAACCTGCTTAATGCCAAAGAGAAGATCTCTAATGAAATCGCTGACTTACGGGAAAAGATCAAGCTTGCCAAAGACACCATTACCAAGTTCAAGGATGAGATCAGTAAATATCAAGGAGACATGTCTGTGGATGTGTCTGGACTCTCATAGTGGAGGAGAGAGAAACATGACGTTCCTCTTACCCTCCCTGACCAGGTGGGTGTGTGTGTGTGTGTGTCTGTCTGTGTTTGAATTTAAAAAAAGATTGTAGTAAAGTTTTAGAAAGGCAATGATGCTCATTTAAAATTCACAGGCAACTACTTGTCCAATGGATGGGGGGAAAAAAAAGCAATGTACACAGGAGCTACAAAGCAGCAGCTGCCCACCCTCATGGAAGTTTGTAGTAAAATGGTGAAAAGACCTCTTGTAGGACAACAGCCCTAACATTAGATAGCATATTTGTTCCAGAAATAAGCTATCCAGTCTTGACTTCTGTTGCATTCTTTGTTCGTACATAATTTTCTTGAAAAACTCAAACCTTTAATGAGCCCTGGTTTCCATAATGTAACTTTATTTCCATTAATACAATTCATGAGATTAAGCCTAGGAATTGCAGTTCTTAGTCATTCTTGACTTTTGCATCTTTTTTGTTTTAGTATTTTCACTGACCATGGATATTTGTGACAACTAACAAAAATGTTAAGGATATTGTTGAAACTTTGAAAAAGAAAAAAAGGTCTGGAGAAGCAAGTCCTTCACGACTTATAGTGAGAGAGGTTAGAGAATAAGCCTATAACATTACTTGCATACTTATTTGATTTGGCTACATTGTGTATAGTGTACTTCCTATTTACAAGAACATTAAAATGAACCAGATTTCTTTTCTTTCTATTCTTGTTATGATCTTTCTAAGTAGCAGCTGATCATCTACCTGGTAGTACTCATAGATCAAAAGTCAGGAGTGAGTGGGTAGAGGGTTCCTAGAATGTTGAAATTGACATTGACCATTAATTTCTTCTGATTATTGGAGCTGGTCATCATCTACTTTGTAATATTCGTACAACAAAAGTCAGGACTGGATTGAGGTTTCTTTTAAGAGAATTAAGCTATCTTTACTGCAAAACTTCATGAGGGATGTCAGCTGCCTCTTTGCACAATGGGCCAGCAACCTGAATCATACATCATACAAACTTCTTGCTTTAGCTGGGCCAAAGCTGAGTAATGACCTGCTGCTCTGATATCTTGATGGCTACAGTCTTCATTGCTTGGTCAGGGGAGATGAGCTTCCATGAGTTGACATCCTCTGCTTCCAAGTCATGTTATGTTCCATTGATCACAAGCACTGTACTATTAACTTGTTAAGTCTTTGTTCCTTGTATTAATCTGTTTGTAGTTGCCAATGCTAGACCAGAAGAAAGAAGAGAGACATATCTGATGACTTAGTATGCTTCAACAGTCTAGTCCTTCCACCAAACAAAGGCCTTATTGTATTTTTTTTCATTGAAGGAATATAATCTGGAAGTTGCCATGAAGTGTCTTGTGCTTGTGGTGAAATGACAGGGTTGGTGGTAGCTTGTCATTTTTGTTTTTTCTCGGGAATCTTTAAAGCAAGAAAACATTGTGTATTTTAAAGCTGCTTTATACCTTTCTGAAAAACTAGTAACCTGTATTCTTCTCTTCCTCAATAGGTGATGTGATGAGGCAAAAAAAGGCATCACCAGGACTGTCTGCATTGATGAGGTGCAGATAAACTGGTTTCCTGAGGCTCTCTGCAATCAGTTGGATCAGCATTCTGCCTGACCAGGATGCCTTCCCAAGCTCACCACTGGAGATGAAAGTGGCTGCCATTTGTCTAAGATCTGATCAAGAGATCAAGTTTCTGTGCACCAGTTGGATCAGCCTCCTGCCTGCCCAGGATGCTGAAGAGGACAACAAAAATCCTTTGCTTAAGAAGCTGATCTGGATTCAACACCTTCATCAGTCTTCCTGCCTGCCCTCTCTTCCTAGCCCAATACTGGAGAGGGGGATGGATGGCCCCATAATGATATATATATAATAATGTACTAGGCCTAAAATATTCCCCAAAATAATGTATTAGGCCTAAAATACCCCAAAATCTGTATTGGTTAGGCCTAGAATAGTAAAAAATACTCAGAAGACTCTCTGGAGACTTTTCAGAAGAGTAGTAATTGTTAAATAAAAGGTACTAGTTCCTTCCCGTAAAATCTTTATTAAATTCTCCATTACAAAGTCTCCGGAGAGTCTTCCGAGTAGTACAATTTTTAAATGCATATTCTAGGCCTAACCAATGCAGATTTTGGGGTATTTTAGGCCTAATACATTATTTTGGTGGTTATTTTAGGCCTAGTACATATATATCATTATGGGGCCATCCATCCCCCTCTCCAGTATTGGGCTAGGAAGAGAGGGCAGGCAGGAAGACTGATGAAGGTGTTGAATCCAGATCAGCTTCTTAAGCAAGGGATTTTTGTTGTCCTCTTCAGCATCTTGGGCAGGCAGGAGGCTGATCCAACTGGTACCAGTACTGGGTTTCAGTACTTCCTACTCCTCTAGTTGTAGCCATAACAGATGCTAATGGTGACGCTCCTCTGGCAGCCCCTTCTGTCATGGACTTTGGAAGCATATTTTTCTAAGGCTGCATGTCTTCCAACTTTCAGTACTTGCAAATTGAAGAATAGATGAAATCCTTATACCTGTAAAAAAGAAATTCTCCATTAAAAACATGCATACCTATTCAAAGCAAAAAGTGAGACATGTACTAAATGATTAACAGACTCTCCTCACTAACAACTGTCCTATTTAATGACCACTCCTATACAAAGACTGATTTGTGGAATACTTTGAAAATAATAATGTTAAAAAACTAGGATATATGTACTCCACACACAAACTTAGTTTAAACGTTAGCAGCCACAGAGGCCAGCCCAGGCTCCCAGGCAAAGCCCTCCTCACCTTCTCTATACCCAGCCATCCACCAGTAACTATCCCAATGTCGTTGTGTTTTAATTGTGGCTTAACTCAATACTAGTACCTTCTGTAAAGATACTTGAAAGGGTGGGGAGGGGGGCCATTTAATGATAATTTCATTTACCAACCAACAGAGTAGCAGGAAACTAACTTTGCCATTAGTGAGGAGAGTCTGTTCCTACTATATCACAATATAATAGTTGCTATAATATCAACAAATTGTATATTTATCAAACTGCCAGCAATGGTCAAGAATTCAGACTAATAATAAAAGAAACTTATCTTAATTTCTTGGTGTTCACTTTCTCATCTCTGATCTGTCGTGTGTTGAAACTTGTCTCCTCTTCCTGCTTGCTTCCGATGTCACCACCACCAGGCATTATGTGGAATGTTCTGGACATGGTTTTCAACCTGAAAAAAAATTGTCTAATAAATGCACAAATCAGTTGTATGTGTGTATATATATATATATATATATATATATATATATATATATATATATATATATATATATATATATATATATATATATATAGTCTTTAATGAATGTAATAATTTATATTTAATGTTTCCTTAACCCAATACATATTTGGTATGGATGTCTAGCGGATTTTATCTGATCCAGGATGAACTGATTGAGTGATTTTTCCTCATATACATTTAAGAGTAACTTCACTGACCAGACAAGCATATTCTGAAACACTTCTGCCATTAGGGATTCATTCTCTTAAAAGAATAAAAGTAAGGTCTTTTTGTTGAAAATAATTGTGAAATTCAATGAGTTTAATTGTATTTCAATGCCAAGTAGGTTAACATCAACAACGTAAGGTATGTGAATGATGTGGTGCTTATTATAGACACACAAGAAAATCTACAGGAATTGGTTGACACCCTAAATGAGACATGCACAGAGAAATATGAACATAAACTCTGGAAAGACTGAGGTAATGAGTGTTACCAAGGAGAGAACCTGAGGATGAACATCAGGTTGGAACACAAGCAAATGAAGCAGGTAGCTGACTTTGTATGAATATGTATGATAAAAGATGATGGAAAAAGTGAAGGAGAAATTAAAGGATTGCAAGAGGGAAGACATCTAACAAAATGGAAACGATATTAACAAATCTGAAAATGGGGATGAATTAAGAATAAGATGAACATCAGGTTGGAACACAAGCAAATGAAGCAGGTAGCTGACTTTGGATAAATATGCATGATAAAAGATGATGGAAAAAGTGAAGGAAACATTAGGACTGCAATAGGGAAGACATCTAACAAAATGGAAAGGCTATTAAGAAATCTGAAAATGAGGATGGATTAAGAATAAGATTATTGACATGCCACGTCTGGTTAGCGCTATTATATGGAAGTGAAAGGATAGAGGCCGCTACAGAGATGTAGTTCCTGAGAAAAATAGGGAGTGTCATGGAGAAGCGACTAGGACATGTGACTAACTAAGGTGGTGTTGAGAAGACCCACAGTACTATAGCTTTTTTCCTCTATTTCCCACCACATATTACTTTCACATTTCTCCTCTCTCATAGATCTTTCTCCATCTTTCTTCCACCTCTCCACCCAATCATAACACTCCACTATTACTCTTGAAACAAACATTCACTTGTCTCTCACGCCACAATATTTCCTCCACCCCTCTCATTTTAACTCCATATCTACCTCCTCATGTTACCTCCACGCTTCTCCTACTTAAGAGGTATTCCTCCATCTTTCCTCCACCCATCCACCACACTACAACACCCTAACACCTTTAGAACCAAACAAAAACATCATTCATTGAAAAGTCACACCACATTATTTCCCCTACCACTCATTTTTCCTCCAGATCTTCCTCCACATGTTACCTCCTCTAGCATAGACCTTCCTCCATCTCTCTTTCTCCCTTCCACCACATCACAATATACTCTATCACCGTTACTTCTCGAAAAAAAAAAAAAAGTTCAAGAACCAATCACTGTCACGCCACATTTTTTTCCCTCCACCCCCTTAATCTTTCCTCCATATCTTCCATATTACATATACCTCTACCCTTCTACCCCCTTCATAGTCATTCCTCCATCTTTTCTCCACCTTTTCACCTAACCACACCACCAGACACGTGTATATATATATATATATATATATATATATATATATATATATATATATATATATATATATATATATATATATATATATATATATTCCTTTATACATCTCGGCTTCCCTTCCTTCAATATTAATGTATGTACAGTATATGGTTTCTGTGTATATGTGTATGTATGCGATTGATTGGTTTTTATTTCAATTATAATAAAGATGCTGGAGTTTTTAATGTTTTGGAGAGAGGGGGAGAGGGAGAGGGGGAGGGGGAGTTCCTCCGCGACATGAAACGCATGATAGTGTCTATCATTCATACCCTCTCCCTACCAGGCACTGAACGTGTACTATTATCAAAAGAACAATGACTGGATAACTCTTGCCTCCTTACCTGCCACTTCCTGCATCAAAAAGAGGTGATGTGCCAGACGGCCAGAGCGTGGACGCTGCAAGAAGCTGACGTCACATCACTCCGGATATTTACAGTAGGAATGGCACTGGCTGCTTCACCTCGCAGGCGGCTCTGGGTGTTAGGGGAAGACACAAAAGAAGACTCGATATACATCCTCATACCACTATACAGACGCGATTTATTTCGAATAAAGAAGAAAAAAAAATGGAAACGACATGGAAACACCAACACCTTACCTCTGTGACGGTCACGCACAGACTGGGCCACCCCACGACTCAGAAGACACGACTGAATAAAACATCAACCGAGACACGCTTCGGAACTACGCAGCATTCATGAGTTCACATTATTCTCTCTTATGACGTATAACACCGACACATCCACACCCATCATATGCCGTCACCAAGATGATTCACCCATGCATACCCAACGCTGAGTGAGAGTGAACCACATTAACCTAGTGGAATGAAGTATTGTGGGTCTTCTCCTTTTACCGTTTCCCTATAGAATCAGGGAGTGGGGTGAAGTAAGAACCTATGCCACATGTTTCCGTCCCTTGCATCTTCCTCTGTGACTCCTCCTCCTTCGCAATTCTATTACAATTTCATCTCCCCCCTCTCAGTCTATGTCCTCCTGTAAATACTCCGACGAACCAACACCACTTGATTACGTAAAGGTCGGTACGGTGTGAGACTCGCTCAGGGATTCGTGTGTGTGTGTGTGTGTGTGTGTGTGTGTTGCAATGAGCGTACAAAGAAATTACCAATGACAACACGTACTATGCGTTAATGTTTTTTTTTTTTTTTTTTTTTTTTTTTTTAGTAGCTATTCGCGTGTTTAGTCTGGACAAACGACATAATTCACAACAAAAAATGACTAATATTCAATACGCAGCGACAGACTATGATCATATTCTCAACATGTTTTTCCTGTTATCTTCAAGCGGCCTGCAACTGCAGTACTGTTAAGTTCCAATTTCGTCTTAAAGGCTATCCGCTTGTTCAGTCCGGAAAAAAACCTATTTAATCAATAAGAGATAACTGAGACCTAGTTATCTCGTAGTATCATTATGTTCAATACGTTATATTTTTCATTTTTTGTAAATTGTAAGTCATTTCCGGTCAAATGAGGATAAAGTTTGTATTGACAAAGCATATTAGAAGTGTCAGCACATTAAATGCGTATATAATTCTTTTATGAATGTCATGGAAAAAGCAAGACGTGATGACATTTCAGTTTTAGTTGCGCTGTTTAACAGTTTGTAGTGTAGACGACACGTGCAAGGAATTCACAATGCGAGGACAACATTCTTTCCTAGAAAAAAAAGTGCATATTGTGAGAGCCACGTCATTGTCTCTTGACACTGTCAATTAGCCTGTCCCACGGTTCGCTTTTATTTGGTAATCAAGGATGACAATCTACAATAATACGAATGATTTACCATAAATGTTTGCTTACAATACTATCGCTTACGGGATCATTCATTAGTATCTATAGTCTAGGTACTATGATTTCAATGAGTGAAGGTTTCTGTGACGTGGCTGATGTGATGAGGATTGCAGTTCTGTTACGGTCCTTCGAATTGTGGCATAAGAGCATATATACGTTAGAAAATAAAGAAAGCTGTAAGAAACCATCACTGTAACACGCAGTAGTCACTGTGAAACATTTGCAGACTAATTACTTCCACCCATCATCTCTCTCAATAACCTTATGACACATCATTAACAATATGTTACTGCGTCCATTCCATTCATCTACAATTCTATTCGAGAACGAGTTCCTACTTACCTATCTCCTTTTAAAACTAACTTTTTTTCAAGCTTTGATCTCAGTACTGTTTGTTCTACTTTGATCACTGAACAACAAAATTTTGCTTTCGTCACTCCCGTTATATTCCCTATAGACATAATGGCAGCAACAGTTCCTATTGACAGTCTTGGAGGGAGGAGGCTGTAATGCATTCTGTACTTTCATTTACAAAAACAAACAAAACAGTGACAACAACCTAACTCACCAACAGCTACCGCAAATGTCGTCACCTTCAAGGAGAGAACTATTTGGAACATAAAGTAAAAGTAAAGTGGGGGGCTTACGCTGTATCAGCGCGTAGCTGCGGGCGCTCATCTCCCGTCTCCTTGGCCTTTGAGCCTGTGGTGGAATAGTCCCTTACCCCGGGACATGGGGCCAGCATGAAATCCGGGTTTCCACAGTTTACCTTCCCTAGGTTGCCCTAGGTACCCATTTATCGACCAGTGAAGGATGAAAACCTGGGTGGGGTCCGCGCCGTCCTCGTCCGGACATAAACTATAATAAATTAGATGGACTATTATAGCGTCTTTTTTGTTCCTTCGTCCTTGCCAAAACAGGCTTTTATCTTTTTGCGTCATCTTTCCATCCTGCTCTCCCTTTCATACCTTTTACTCTCCTTTCCTACACACCCTACTACATAATTATATCCTTTCTCCTACTTATCCCTGCTACCTTTCATTACATGTTCTCTCCTTAACTTTTTCTTACGTACCTTCTCCCAATCATACCCATACATCATCTCTCCTTCCCTCCCTCTTTTATTGTCATTCCTAAATATCACGAAGTAAGGCTAGGCTCAGTGATAAAACAGTTATGAATCACTTCAGGAATCGTATCTTAAAAGCCTCGAACCACTTCCATAGGTTTCATCGATGATTAATCAGGTTCTAGTAATTTTCTTCTCCCATTGATGATGTAGAATCTTTGTTGAACTACTCGAGTCATGAAACCAACAAAGTAGTACATAGTAAATTAACATTCAAATACACCCACCAACACTCAACCAGCAACAACAACAACAACAATACACACACACGCACACACACAAACACGATTATACTGGCAGAACGTTCAGGGAAAATCCTGAGAGTAAAAAAGTGACGTATAGTGGCCATGATAAACGTATACGGAAAGTATATAAGTCAGTCCTTCTTTTATTGCAACTCATTGTGTCTTTCAGCAGTTCTGAGTTGCCACACATTCCCCCCATTGTCCGTGAAACCCCACACCCCAGCGAAATGTTTCTCAAGACCAGTACGGGTACTATTGCTTGGATTTTGATGCTTCTAAGTCTAAACACTCTGGGAAACCCTATTGTCTCAACACCTACACTCGAAATTGACATGGATCATCCCGTGCCGTCTAGCATAACCATGTATTGCGAGATGGGACTGCATGCCAACGGGAGCGCTTATCTGATTTCGTCAAACACTGAAAATACTGGAATGCGGTGTCTACCTCTCCATGGCAAGATATTTGACGGAGATAATGAGTTTGTAATTGCATTTATCCCGATTGGTAACTGAAGATCGAGTGACAAGTGTCTCCGGGAAGATAGACGCCGTGCAGTAAACTTGCTCATGGAAGAAGGACAAAAAGAGGAAGTTGCAAGAAGCCAGTAGGGATGCACGGGCCAGTAACCGTGAACTTTTCTCTTTGTGTCCTACAATGCAAGGGAACAAGCATCCTTCACACCGGCCTCCAGCAGCGGCACAGCAGGGAGGGAGCTCAAACAAAGGAATGCTATTTAAAGGCAGTACTTGATGGTGTTAATAATAAATAAAAGCAATGTATATACTGAATACGTTATTTGTCTTCACCAGAGTAGAAAACGAAGGGGATTCGACAAAATAAACCTCAATATAAAAAGAATGATGACTTTCTTAGCTACAAGCGATTAAGGTAAAGCAGCAGAAATGCCTATAGGGACGTATGACACACAAAAAAAACAGAAAGTATTAATAATGTACACACACACACACACACACACACACACACACACACACACACACACACACACACACACACACACACACACACACACACACAGAAATACGAAAGGAAAGAAGATAAACAAATTAGATCATGACGGGCACAACATCCGGAGATTCTTATTCTTATCGTTATGTTCCACTATTGGAATGTTGCATCACATGGTGACACTGACGACTTGCGGATCAAGAAAGGTCACTTTGAATCTGAACCGAATTGACGTATTTCCTATACGTGCACTGATGAAAAATTTTACGTATCCGTCCCTTTTTTTTTTTTTTTTTTTTTATAATTTTTTTCCCTCTTCTTTTTTTTTCTTAAACGAAACGAATACTGCACACACACACACACACACACACACACACACACACACACACACACACAGACACACACACACACACACACACACACACACACACACACACACACACACAGACACACAGACACACACACACACACACACACACACACACACACACACACATGCCGGATACGTCCCCACCTGCTGTGCACCGAGGGGAGCCACATTTAGATGACGCAAATCTTGCAAGTCAAAACACGTAGAAATAGACCTCAAACAAAACATTTACAATAAAACAGGACAAGATATTGATCAACAAGATTTTTTTTTTTCCTGTCGGGTCGGATTCGTCACTTAAGCGTTGAGTCACTGACACAGACCGTTGATGAAATAGATATTATGTGAATTAACGTCACGAATCCAGATATTAAACAAGAGTGACAGATTTGCGTGAATAGACTAAAAAAGAAAACCGATTTAAGAAAACAAGACACCCACCAGACATGCGTATGCATCTATTCTGAGTCAAACACACACACACACACACACACACACACACACACACACACACACACACACACGTCCTTGTAAAAGATATAAATATTGGATCAGCTACGAAACGAAAGAAAGGTAAATTTGAATCGGTGCCGGACATGAGTGAATACGCCACACAAAAATTAGACATAATATGCAAGTATAATACACACTCCTTTACTCCAAACCGACACTGACGGAACTAACATGTCCTGGAATGGTAAACGTGGGGCACACCCCGGTTTACTTTTAGCCCTTGGGGGATATCCCTTATCCCAGACTACAAGGCCACCCTGACATAAGAACTTCCACCCTCTAAATTTCACCTACACCAATTTCTGGAGTAACGTGAAGGGTATATAGCTGGGCGAGTTGTGCACCGAATGTTCCAGCCATTGCACAAAGAGGCTGTTGTAATGCCTCTACTTCATTATGTTCTTTACTCATTTGGTAAAAACTTTTGTACAGGAGAGAGAGAGAGAGAGAGAGAGAGAGAGAGAGAGAGAGAGAGAGAGAGAGAGAGAGAGAGAGAGAGAGAGAGAGAAAACGAGACAATAGTATTACTGATAGGGAGAAACAAGTCTGGGTTTAGTTCGACTCAATAAACGCATCAGTTCCAACCACGATCACTCACAGATGTCACGCGACACTTGCTATTCTATCATTAAATCTTCAGGAAATGTAATAATAAACATTCTTTCCTTAAAAGTTTTCATCTGCAAACAAACACAAGTGACAGAACGCCTTGGTCCCATCCTCCTGCTTACGTAATACAGCAACATCACAAATATGTCCTTCCTAAGCCTTTGTGGCCTTACGGTACTAATCAATGAAGATATTTATAATGTTTTTAAAAGTCAACAAGCACCGTAACTATCCCTCTAAGACAGCAGTAGCGTGGGAGAGGCGGGAAACAATCATCATGAACTGGGTATTGAAGAGTTGTTTGGTCTAAATAGTGAATAGTACTTGATCGTATTGAGTAATTCTGCATCGTAAAGGTTTCATTCTGATCCGAGCACACGCAAGGTCTTTACTCATGATGCACCCAGTGAAGCAGCCAACACACATATAGGATTCATTTCTAACCACTGGCAAACTAATGCTGTCTTACTGCTGCTCTTATGGTCTACCAGCATACAAGATTGCTAAATTATAACAGCCAAAGCAAAGATTATTATCCACCCCCAAGTATAGAATAACATTCGGCATAATTACATAGTAGCAAAATCATTGAAAGTAAATCTGATCACTATTTTTATCATTGCTCTAGTAATTTTTAAATATTTTTTTCTTTTATACATACACACAGAGACTTATGTCAAATTTTAATGAAAATTCACTGAAAACTAGAAGTGTTTTACGCATGAAAACTTTTAGAGGACAAATAGAACTCCAGGGCACTGTGTCTATTTGCCTCTCTAGTGAAGAAATGTTAAGGCAGAATGCAGGACGGTGGATTTCATGGTTATACTCCTTTGAGCTTTTGCCGACCGAAGAATGATTATAGATTATAGATTAAATTGATTCATGACTGATACGATAGGTGGGTATAATATATTATTGTAGGTAAGTAAGTATAGGATTAGGTTAATGCCATCCTGCAGTTTTTTAGGACCATATTCGTTATCAACAACTGAAATAGACGTTCAAAGATTCAATACGTAGGAAAAGAATGATTGCACATAACATTTTCAATACGTTCCTATTCTTTTCTTTCGTCATAATGTTACAATCACGTGGGTTGCTCGAAGTGGTTTCCGTTTCATACGTTACAATGGTCATAAGCAAGGCTTCACTTTGTTATAGTTAATAATATTGCGTAAGATGTTTTAATCTTTTGTAACAAGTGTTGTTTGGTAGCTTCTTTTATCACGTCAAAACAATGCAATTCAAATAGGAAAAATAAGCCCTATCATGACAGAGAGAGAGAGAGAGAGAGAGAGAGAGAGAGAGAGAGAGAGAGAGAGAGAGAGAGAGAGAGAGAGAGAGAGAGAGAGAGAGAGAGACCTTATTAAGCCTCGAAACCTCATACATATATGTATTGTATACCCATCAATGCGAAATATTCATTCAATTTAAAATGTCATCTGGGTCTCGGGTGTCTTTCCTGTTGATAATATATATATACCACCAGTGAGGTGGTGATGGTGGTTGTCTAGACATCTTCATTTTGGGAGGTTGACATCCACCTGCAGAATACAAGAATAATATTAAACATTCATATACAAACACGAATTCTCAAAATACGCATACAGACATCGGAATGTGAATAATGATTATTAATATACTAAAGAAAATTAGTATATTTCATGAACCACCATCACCCTACTCTCAGCCTATATGTACAGTATATGAGTCCAATGGTGTCATCCAGTAATGGTCAAGATCGAATCGTCAAGCTGGAACTTGGATACATTGTCTGGTTTGAGTGGTCTGCTCTTCTTTGGTGACGCCGATGATTGTACTTTGTTTATTATCGAAGTTTTGTCTCATAAGAACAGCAGGGAGATACGGCCAGGCCATATCCTGTCGTCCTTCATAATCTGATATCGGATGTTGGAATGTGAGCGCTGCTGTGTTAGTTTGGATTCATTTTGGTGACCAGAAAGCTGCGGTAGAGATAGTAAACTTGTGCTGTATATGTACAGTACTTACTTCTCATCTAAGTTTTCTGACTATAGAAAATTCTCTTAATATTCAAGATACACAATGGAGCATATTCTGAATCTTTCATATCTTAGAAGAAACTGACAGTACGCCCTTTTCTGTTCCCTCTTACATTCTCTGCTCTCATTTTTAAACCAAAGTTGGATGTGTTAATGATCGCAATGACTCTTAACCTTCTATCGTGGCCAATCTCTTGAATATTAGGTATAAATATTTCACTATCTGGTCATGACTAAAGAGTCACTCTCAAACTAAATTTATCTGTGTTGTATACCCCTCACCTAACTCCTGACTACAATAATTCTTTAATGATGTATCTAACTTCTGAGCGGAGTACATTCTGACGTTCCCTTTTGCGGAGATCTCCATTCTACAAGACTATAATGTTCGCCACCACCTTTTCCTTTTCCATCATGGTGTCGGTGACTTTAACTTTGTTACCTCCATGAACTAGAAGAATTAGTGCTGCACCCTGCCTGCTTGTATTCCTGATGCTCTTGCAGGTATATACGCTTAACATTCTTCATCCTTTCTTGGCCTCTAATCTTGCTTACGCTGCTACCCATCTCTCTCTCTCTCTCTCTCTCTCTCTCTCTCTCTCTCTCTCTCTCTCTCTCTCTCTCCCTCTCTCTCTCTCTCTCTCTCTCTCTCTCTCTCTCTCACACACACACACACACACACACACACACACACACACACACAGCAGACAGCTACATACTTCCTTCTCCACAACTTGTTTAGATCCTCCACGGTTTCAGGAAGCGGTACTCCAACAGTTTCCGGAAGGAGTGCCAGCAAGAAGCACACCACCAAAGAGGTCACTCCAAATATGACTGACGGTAGCCAGGAGAACGTCATAGCCTGCGGAGAGAGGAGGACTGCGCAATTACCTCAAACAATGACGTCACAGTGTGTAATGAATGTCGTATCTATAAATTCAATGGAGAATAGAACCAGGAAGAATTAGGGATATGATAAGTGTAAATATTTGTCTGATATCATTCTTTTGTCCAAATAATTTATAGAACTTTATCACTATTTTGGGCAACTGTATTTCACTGTTTTCAAAAATATCTAAATGTATACCTGTTTGTGTTTCCTAAACTATTTGTTGTTGCTACACCAGATACAATGCAAACCAATAAATGCATAGGTACTTGTAATAGCTACATTCTTTCAGTTAGTTATACTCACCATTTCATTGCCAACTTTTTTTTTTTTTTTCATTTAGGCCGGTGGTGTTTCACTCCAAGCTTTCATTTTTCGAAATATGTTTCTTCTCTCGAGCTTCGTATCTCTAAACTCAACCTCATTTTTCTTTTCTCTTAATAACACATATCTTCCAATTCTCAGCTCTTGCCACACACAAAAAAAGAAAAATACTTTAATGACCTACGCGTATACCAGCGCCTCCTCCTCTCGAAATTCTAATAAAATTATTACTTTCGACAAACAGTAAATGCACAAAACAAAAGAAATATCCACGGCGAACAGAACATGACAGCTGAAATAAGACTGGGACAATATATGGTCCTGCTGTCCTCAGTTCTAACATAAGAGACTCCTATACTTGTCCTTCCCAGTCACTTGGTTCCTTTTCGTCTTACCAGTAGGTCAGTGATGTAAGGTGCGATGCAGTAGCCAAGACTCCCTGCCACTAGGACTATGCCTTTGCCTTGCAGACGGACCTCAGTGGGCTGCACCTCTACTTGATAAACCACGAGGATCATATACGCTCCGCTAACAGTCAGTTTTCCCAGCATGGCTAATGTCAGCTCCAGCCAAGACATGTCTATAAGAAAGAGAAAAAACTCATGGAAGAAGATAAAGGGTTTGTAAACTAAGAAGCAGCAACAGCAGCAGCAGAAGGAAGGGGCACGAAATAGGGAGATATTGGAAAACGGCAAGATTTCGATTAACATAGTTTTGAATATGTGAATTTTTTGACAATTGGTTCTTTTCTTTTTTTTCTTAGGACATGGTATTGGTGCAAACTGCACTGTACGGAGGCACCAAAGCTGTCGAAACTTCTATATTTTGAAATGTACAGAGAACATACAGTTCTTCCTAAAAAAGGAAACTGCTCAGCTATTGATTAATCACAATTAAACATCTTAAACTGATGACATCTTGCAACATCTTACCTTATATCAATCTAGTTTATGCATACAAATGTATCTGTTTAGATTACTGGTATTAAATAATTAAGGATATTATCCATCTTTACGTCAAAATCAACATACAGTACATTTTCAAATATACAAACACAGAACACATCAGCGTGGTTGCTAGTAGATTAAGTTAAAGAGTTGTTAAAGCAAAACTAACCGGAAAAAAACATTCTGAAAACAAATTATCTACATTAGCTGACGAAAATATCACAGCAAGTACCCACTTACAATGACAAAAAAGATAGACTTCAGCAAACGGTCCTTTAAATAATGTACGTTGAGATTAGCCAAGACATGATTAATGATTTTACAGCACTTGCAACACAATCTGTGGCATCTCATGGTGTCATCCTATACAGTTTGAAGGCAACAACAACTCTAGGCTGCATGATAGGACGAGAACTAACCGGTTGGAACGATGAGAGTTGAGAGAATAGAGGCACCGCTTACAAAGAAGCCGACGATGAGGGGCACCTTTCGCCCCCAGCGCTTGATGATGGGCGCCGAGAGGGTGTAACCAGGTACCTCCATCAAGCCACCCACCATTACATATATGAAAGGATTGGCGCTGAACACGCTGCCGCCAACGTTGAGGCCCGTGAACACTAGTGCAGTGATGAAATAACAGGTAGCGAGGATGATGGTGACTTTTCTAATAATGGGAGTGCTGTGAGAGAGAGAAAGAGAGAGAGAGAGAGAGAGAGAGAGAGAGAGAGAGAGAGAGAGAGAGAGAGAGAGAGAGAGAGAGAGAGAGAGAGAGAGAGATCTGTACAAATAATGCAATCATGCGGGAACATTGTCGAAATATACTTCACGATGCATCAGTTTTCTTACCTGAATATTTTTGGACATGTACATATCATCCTGGCCGTCTCTTTCTCCTCCACACTCGTCATGGGCTTCTGAGTCTGTGTGGAATTGTTAAAAGAGTGAATATGTGTGGGATTAGGACCTCTTAGTACATATATGTAGGATGCAAGTGGGTGGAAAAAAATTATGAAAATAACAATGATTTTGACGAATAACAATTAAGAACGAATAAGAAGTTCACTAAAAGCTTCCTTTATTCCTGCACTAATCAAGGATACACATTCTGGGCAGTGTCTCTCACCTTCTGCATCAGTATTTCCATTTCCTCCTCAGGCGGTAACTGAACCTGGTTGATGCGTGCCGCCCGCTGGAGCACTTGGAGCGCCCTTTCCTTCTTTCCAGTCACCAACAGCCACCGTGGGGACTCGTCAGACAAACTGGGGAAGCGTGGAAAAATTTACACACACACACACACACACACACACTCTCTCTCTCTCTCTCTCTCTCTCTCTCTCTCTCTCTCTCTCTCTCTCTCTCTTGAGGTTCGTAACCCGCTAATACGAGTATTTTTCAAATCTTTCACTGAAGAGCGATTAATAATTAATAATTGTTAGATTAGTTAATTTCTACTTCTGTTTCTATCTTGAATGTCAAGGTGCAAGAAAACAGAAAAGCGCAACAAACTATAGCTTGAGAAGAGATCAAACATCACTCACAATATGAAAACGAAAGAGATCAGGAAAGGAGCGGAAATAGTGAAGTTGAGCCACCGCCAGTCCCGGATGAGATAAGCCAGGCCACCGTACACTATGGTGCCCAGCGCCCAGGGCAGACCCATCACGATGCCCACTACAGACCTCTTCTTGATCTCGCACACCTCCATGGCTGACAAAGAAAAACGTGAATTTCTATAAAAGTGATGTTATACGGGAAAGATTTTGCTTGCTGAAGATTCTTTCGCTGCATGAACACCTGTGGTCAAGTTGCTCAACAAATTATTACAGCGATAATGAATGTTTCATAGTCGTCCAGTGTCGGCAGAGGCGATCCGATATCTTTTTGAAACTTGTAATTATTCTGTCTTATAATTTCTTTAAAAATACTTCATTGGAAAGCTAGAGGATGAAAAATGATAAACGGCTATAGCTGATTGTATTCAGGGAAGAGTATGGTTGCTGAAAACTATAGTGCGTAAGTAAAACGAGCAGCATACGGCTGATTGGGAATGAGGGGCTTATTTTACATGAGTTGTATTTTGTAGACAGCTAGATAGGTCAGTGGAGGAAGAGAAAGGAAACACAGCTGTAGGGAGTTGAGGTTATTCCCGATCTGTTTCGCTTTTGTTTTTTTTCAATGGAACTGAAACTGGGAATAAAGTCAACCCCCTACAGCTGTGTCTCCTCTCACCTCCTCCATGAAATGTATTCCTAATTATAAAAGGGATTCTGAAGACCATGTAGAGATGAGTAGTTAAACAGGTGCCTGAAAAGAGTGGAAGTACGCGGTATTAAGTGGAAGGAAGATTTATTTGAGATACTCAGTTGTATGACATGTTTTGTCTTCCATTTTTGTTTAAAATACTCTTATGTCTACTTTATTTCATATATATATCGCAACCGATCGTCAGAGCCAATCCTTATCCCGAAGTATTAGAACATTTTAGAAAAAATATGTAGTTTTCAATATATAGTGAGCTGGAAAACAGTTGTGATAAAGCTTAAATAGTTAAATGTTGCAGTCTTTAGACACCACCATACAGTGGGCGGGATGCACCATCAGTCGTGATAAAAGTAAACAAGTGCGTGACTCACCAAGTAAATACAAGGTGGCGTTAGTCAATACACCCATCAGTGCGCGAAACATCAGAACCATACTGATGGCAGGAAGAAAACTCATGCCCAAGTACAGAATGCCCAATGGTACGTGGGTCCACACTACCACCATCCTTCTTCCATACCTGTAATATCAAGAGCTTTGTTCCACTTCCTTCCTTCAAGTGCTCTCTCTCTCTCTCTCTCTCTCTCTCTCTCTCTCTCTCTCTCTCTCTCTCTCTCTCTCTCTCTCTGTGTGTGTGTGTGTGTGTGTATGAGGTTGTTGTTGTCGGATCACAGTACCTGTCGGCGAGGTAACCCCACATCAAGCAGAACATGGAGAGGAAGCTGAAAATGCTGTGGTAGGTGGCGCGTAGGTAGGCTCGACTACATACCAATTGGAACTGTAAACACGGGCAACATTAGATCACGGCTGTTTTGAGGTCACTTCCCAGACTCCCCATGACTTCCTCTACTCTGTCCATTAGGGAGCTCTTGACTATGTCTTTTTTCCACACTCATACACTCACCTCTGAAGTGAGGGTGTTGCTGAAGACAGACGTATCAAAGTGCCACTCGGTACAAGGCTCCTGCACTTCTATTCCGTCGTCTGTTATCCTCACATAAGTGCACGAATCTCTGAAAATCCACGTCACCACGATAACAATGTGTGCAGAAATATAAGGCACAAGATTTGATGGCTATTCACAACCGTCTCCGAAGATCCACGAATGCATTATTAAGGACTTAATCAAACACTGCATCGAAGGAAGAAAAGATAAATGCTGAATTCAAAATAACATAGATAGATTAATAGAATCTACTTTGCATAAAACGTATATCTAAATAAAAAGAAAGAAAAGGTAGCATGTGTCCCTTCGAAAAATGCTCCATAGTATCAGTTTGAAATTAATAACATCACTTTAGTTAGTCCACTACTATATTGTATATTTAATTGTTAAAGAGAGTAAGTAAGGAAATTAAGTCATTCATGTTCGTACATTGTATTCGGTGTAGTTCGTCGCTGGTATCTCGCATCACTCGTCCTTAGTTTTGTGTATTATCGCATCGTTCGTCCTATGTATGGTGTGTATTCGCATCGCTCGTCCTTTTTACTGTAGGTTTTCGCATCACTCGTCCTTCATTTTGTGGGTTTCCGCATCGATCATCCTAGTTTATGTTTTTTTTTTTTCTTATTGTTCATCGTTAGTGCTGTGGTGTCGCATCGCTTATCGCTGATATCGTGTGTTTATTGACCACTGATAAGTGTTCTTGTCTCATCTTCTGGTTTGCTGTTCGTGCATTGTGAGTGTCGCTGGCCTATTTCACTCCTTGCCAGCCTCGTTCTGGTGCCAGTCAACAAGTAGCACCTTCACATATTCGTAACAGGCACGGACATTGACTTTTGGGCTTTGGGTCTGAATCTTGGTTTGTGGCGTGCCCACCTCGAGTGGGCACGCCAAGCGATCTCTTGACGGTGCCGATGGAGTGTTAGCCATGAAGCCACTGGCCGCGCTATCGCCAGAAACACTCCTGCTCTTGTCTCTTCTCTTCACAAAACGTTCCATCGTTCGATAGTCACTAGTTACTGGTTGATAAATAAAAAAGAAAATGAATATATTGAACATTGGTTGTTTGATGGTTCTAAGCGAGGTGAAAACTGAGCAAATAATGATGTTTTGCCGGGAATTGCTGCAGAACAGAACTCAACAATGCCGTGCAACCAATTCGGTGATTGTCGTCTTCGTTTCTTAAATTTTGAAAATTACAAGAACCCAAGTGGGAACGCTAAAAGTTTTAATTCATTACTGATAGCGTATTACTTTGAAAACCTTTACGTTACTGCTGTGCTGCGGTAGTGAATTAGTAATACAGTGACACAGTAATGCAAGCGATAACCCAAGTGCCCTGCTCTACCATTTATATAGGTATATCTCATCTATTACAATCTTATTTTCCTTTTGTTTATGGAAGTATCATCTAAGTGAATAGATAAAGCTAAAGATTATTCTGGGTGAAGAATAATGAATAAGCAAGTGGAATGACATAGAGGAAGAGGGAGACAGAAACTTGGATGGAAGAACAAATTGAAAGATGACAAGGAAGATGATATTTGAGAGAAGAGCAGGCGAGAGACATAGCAGGAGGGAAAAGACTAACAAAAACAGAAGAAGAAAAAGAAAGAAAGAAAGAAAGAAAGAAAGAAAGAAAGAAGAAGAAGAAGAAGAAGAAGAAGAAGAAGAAGAAGAAGAAGAAGAAGAAGAAGAGGAAGAAGAAGAAGAAGAAGAAGAAGGCTATATCCGAGGTACTTACTCTGAGACGTTAGTTGCGTTGTTTGGAGGTAGGCACGTATAATTAACGGCCGGTGCCATGTACACGAAACTCAAAGACTGCGCCGCCCATATGAAGTATGCTGTTGATACCAAGGGAAAGTCATTAGGCACGTGGGTATCTCAAGTCTATGCTAATCAATGGAAATTAAAGGACTTTTTTTTAGGTAAGAGGAGAAAGCTGGCCAAGGGGAACGTAAAGGGGAAAAAATAGGGCCCATTTAGTTGACATCAGTTCCCCTACATGTCTGAAAGAGTTAACCGAAAGAAATGGATAAATGTCTTGAAACCTCCCTCTTAAATGAAGTTAAGTCATAGGAAAATGGAAATGCAGAAACGAGTAGAGAGTTGCAGAGCTTACATAGTTTCCATCTGAGATTCATCTGTTCATTTGTCAACTTACAGCACGAAGCAGCCAGAATGTACAAGAAGTTCCACCTGCCAGTCCCAATGTGAATAAGGAGGTCATCAAAACTGTCAATGTTCCCCATGTTGGTGGTGCAGCTTCTGTCTGAAGAAGAAAGTGTGAGATCCCTCCTGATATAATCATTCCAAAGAAGGGGAAAAGAAAGCCAGTATAAACACACACACACACACACACACACACACACACACACACACACACACACACACACACACACACACACACACACACACACACACTATCATACTTAATAAGGTCAATTAGGATTATCATGGTTTTTACACTGTACGTCCTCCTTCCGGTATGTCCCTGTCTCGTGGTTTTCGTGCAATGAAAACGCCTGAGTTCCAAAAGAAAGGAATGTACAGAGAAATTCCGACCCTGACATAAAGAGAAAACACAGGCAAACAAGAGAGAGAGAGAGAGAGAGAGAGAGAGAGAGAGAGAGAGAGAGAGAGAGAGAGAGAGAGAGAGAGAGAGAGAGAGAGAGAGAGAGAAATTTCTACAACAGACCTTACGATTCTCACGAGGAGACCTGACCTAGATGATGGTGGAAGTAAAGGATAGCAAAGCCGAAGGCTCTTTACCCACCCTCCACTCTCTCCAGCTTAAGTCGCATGGAAAAATACATACAAAAAATAGATACTTTGAGCGTTCGAGAAGGAAAAAGCCGAAGGAAATCCTATAAGAAAAATTTAAATGGATGAAATGAGGTGCCTTCATTTCCTAGAAGCAAAGAAGTTAATATCTAACAAACAAACGTTGTCAGCCGCGGATTGGAGGCAAAATAAATCAAGACGACGTATAAAAGTATTTACGTTGGTGCAATCTACCACAATTCGATTTGATTTGGATTTTCCAACAATTTTCCAACTATATCTCCAGCTTGAAAAGTTAATGTGAAATATTTACTATAATCCATGTTATCAATGTCTTTGATGATTTTGAACACCTTTTAAACTGCATGAACACGATTGAACAGTGTCCGTCGGACAAACGCTGTTACCAGCTGAAAACGAAAAGCGGTCAGGCTCGCTGATGACATCAGAAGCGAGCACCAAGAGGTGCACCGGTCACTGGCCCTGGTCACAAAATCGGAACTTTGGACACTGTCTGGTGGGATAGAGAAGTGCAAGTATGCGATACTGCTAGGCGCATGATGAACGAAGTTACTTAGGTACTGGATTTTCTAAGTCTGTTGGTTGATTAGTTCTCATCTACATTACGAACATGTCGGTTATGGAGAAAAGCTGTCATTGGGATACAAGAGAGACCCTGTTGCTAACTGAACTATACCGGCAGAACCCATACTTATGTAACGTCAACGTTAAGGCAAAAGTTTACAAAGACACGTAGCGTCAACTATACATATATAATGAACACTAAAGAACACAACTTGCCTTCCATTTCGTTTACTGCATTATATGACAAGACATTAGAGTATATAGAACGACATTACAAATAAGAATAATCAAACATGAGATGTTTAATGACGTCAGTGGTCCACATTGCATCCAATTAATAGATGTGGCCTTCTACAAGACCAGTAACATTAGGGCAAAGGCTGCGGAAATAAAGTAACTGTAGACACTTTTTATGCGATTAAACCACTCCAATTTCCAAGGACAGGCAGAGCCTTGTGGCTGCTGATAGTAGACAGGAATAACCTTCAGTTTCCAGCTGTTGGATATTACAGTTGTTCAAAGCATCCCATCAAATAGCTCGAGTTAGGACATGGACAGTGAATGTCAAGAATGAGTAAATGGGAAACTAGAAACAAGACAGTGACAGGGAGGACCTTTGAGGTGAACAATTCAATCATCTGCATTGTACTTTCGGTGTTAAATTTTACCACAAATGGATTCAATAAGGGAACTTTGGGTAGAGTTCGAGGAGGAGGTAGAGCGATGTCCTTTTGACGTGATATCTAACGCGATGCCATTGTAAAGATAAAAAATTAGAAGGCACAGGAAGAACAATGAGCAGTTTGAGTTCCTTTTCTTCTTTTATTATAAAAGTAGATGTTCTTCACAAGATAACAAAGTTCGGCACCAAGCAATCAATCACACACACACACACACACACACACACACACTGCTGATTCTCTCTCTCTCTCTCTCTCTCTCTCTCTCTCTCTCTCTCTCTCTCTCTCTCTCTCTCTCTCTCTCTCTCTCTCTCTCTCTCTCTCTCTCTCTGTACCTGTGAGCGCCAGAACTGATCTGTGTCTAGGAATGGAGGATAGGAGAGCACTGAGGCTGAAAGTGTAACGTCACCACATATTTTGACCAATAGAATTTAATTCCACGTGGAGGTGAAGTTGGCTACCGTTATCTTTGACCAATCCCCTGGGGATACATTATTTAGCAAGCTGACAAGTGCATATCCCTTATCATCGTGCTTTGGGTTACTGCAAGATTTAACGAGCTTACTAGGTTTACCAGCGGTGATGCTGAAATAATCAAAACGTCTTGTTTAAGCTTCAATTTCCTTCTCCCTTCTACCTACTACCAATTCTATTTTTCTATCGAACTATTACAGCAGCAGCAGCAGCAACAACAACAACAACAACAACAACAACAACAACAACAACAACAACAACAACAACAACAATAATAATAATAATAATAATAATAATAATAATAATAATAATAGTAATAATAATAATAATGGAAACAGATGCAATTCATGTATAATCATTCTCAATGTATCTCTAAAATTTGGTAGTTACTTATGTAGGTCAGCTAATTCATCACAATGTAACACTTACGACTATGAGGGTCGGAGTTTGTTTGTGGTTTAGACTAAAATCAAGGTTCGATACATCTCTCTCTGAAGATTGGACACGATGTACTAGCTTCTCATTTCGTTGCACCACATATATATGCCCATATACGGCGCATTTATCTCCAGTGCTCTGTGTCTTATCTCTCATTCATAACGAATCAGCAACTTTATCACGTGTAAGGATGGATGCACAGAGAACGCAGGTTACCAGAGAACGCTCGGTGAGCACCGTATTAATTTTTTCATCAGTGTAGAAGATGTCAAGCTCATCGTCTGACGATGACTTCATGCTGCTCGATGATGTTCATACACAAGTCAAGAGAAAAAGAAGAGCAGTACATGACATAAACTACAAGAGAAAAGAATTTGGAGAATATCATAATCTTTTCAGTGATATGAAAATGGACAAAGCAAGATCTGAATACACAAGGATGACACAAGAGACATTCAACTACATATCCTACACTGGCTGTCTAGCATAATTATACCTTTGCTATCATCAGGAGCTCAACATCCATCTCGCATAGTAGGACCATCCACCCGTGCGGGTTGAGCAGACAAGAATGATCAGAGCAAACAAGAAAGCGGGTTGAAACAGTTTGCCAGGTGTATGTGCCGTGTGGCAGGTGGTTGTGACAGCAGCAGCAGCAGCAGCAGCACAAACAAATCTCGTCACTTCAAGAAAACAGTGCAACGCAGCCTCTATTTGTTTGTCTTTTATTATATTATCCATAACATCATTGTGTGATGTTTATCAATGATCGGTGTCGGTCTGTTGTTATGACTCAAGGATAAGAATCCTTGTTTGTCTTCGCAGCCTTAACAACAACAACAACAACAACAACAACAACAACAACAACAACAGAATCCTTGTTATGGCTCGTCTCGTTATGACATACTTTAGAGTTCCGAAATTTATAGAAGCCATTACTGAACTATTTACAATTTAACCAGTGTTTCTTGTACTGGGTAACATTGTGGTTATGGATTTTTTCTCACTTCTTTCCTTTACACGTGATACATAATATAATTGCCTAATCATAGGTATTATTTCGTCGATGTTACAACAAGATCAAGCTCAGTAAGCCTCAAACAATAACAGTGGGCCCGCCCGGAGCCTGGAGGTGGAGGGATCTGCTGAGAGGGAGGGAGGGGAGTGTGACCAGACAGTAGGGAAGTGGGAAAAGTAATACACTTAATAGTTGACAGGAGGAGAACAAGCACTTGGAAGTACGTTGAGGGAACAGGGAAAAGGAAGCGGCAAGAGTTGTAGACGTTACCTAAGTTAATACGATCCTGGTAAAAAAAAAAAAATAGATGCCCGATCAAAATAAAATTACCAAACAAATGATCCATAAAAAGTGTTGTATACATTAAAGGATCAGTTAGGGACTGGCCTGTAAAGCGATACAAAGCGTCTTGATTTAAAAGCGGAACATTATATTATGTGATTCTGATGGCATATCCTGAACTGATCTGAACAGGACCTGAACGATCTCTCATTATTTACCCATGTGTTAAAGGTACGTAGTCCTTTCGTAGTATTATTTGTAAATCTACAGACTGTGTTACATATTCCTTCAATATTCACTGACTTAATTTGACAACTTCCACTTCCCACAGACAAGGCAAGGATAGCAAGACACTGTTGCTTGTTTTGCAGGTTGGCACAACTAAGGATCACAAAAAGATGCGTACAGTGAAGGTGACTCAGGATGTGCCTGCCAATGCTCTTGCCTTGGATCCTTATGATACACAGGTGGTCATTGCAGGCAGGCATGGTGCGTACTGCATTTATTTATCCAAACATTGATATTAACTTATGCTGTTTTTTTTAACTATTTTATCAAAGTAAATTGAGTAAAGAAAGTAAATCAGCTGGTAGAAATGTTGTTGCTCTCCATATTAATGTTTGTCTAGAAACTCAAGTTCCTTAGATTTGTACTCTTATCTTTCATTATCACACGCTTGAAAGTTTTCTTGTTCAAACAGGCAACATCTTCATTAACATGAAAGTTAAATTGGAGCTGTCTGACAACATTAATTTATTTCTTTGTTAGAAATCTCTATGAGGAATGCTTATTTAAGGAAATACTATAGACATTTATCAACATTGAAAGAACTCTAAACAATCAGGACCTTGTTTGTGAAGTATGCCTGTTTATTTTGCAGTTTTCAAAATCTTTGCCTTGGAGGAAGATGGTTTGGTTGAACGAGCCAATCTGAGGGCTGGGAAACACCTCAACCTTAATTTCTCTTGCAATGATGTTGTGTGGAATCCCTTGGAGGGTAAGAATTTTTTTCTTTTTTGGATGTGTTGAAGTTACCTATTACTAGTGTGAAGAATTAGGCTAAAGCTTGGATTGTTCTGTTTTCATTTCATTTTCCATTAAATATTGAATGTTTCTTGCATTTGTCATATTTGTTTTAAATCTCCATGATGCTTAATGGGTTTTCAAGGTATAATTTTTAGCATTCCCTCTGAAAGGATTCCTAAAGACAATGGCCACAACAAAAGAGCCTCAATTTATCCCTATGCAATAATTCCCTTTCTTTCCTTTATAAAACTCTCCCTTCTCAGCGTTGCAGTACCATTCCTCTGTCTTCCTTTTCATCCAGTCTGTCACTCCACAATTCCTCTCTATTCTCTGATATCCAGTGTAATTCCCTAACAGATGCAGTGTTGGCAACTGCCTCCACTAATGGTGCAGTGGTCACTTGGAACCTCAACAAAGCCTCACGTTCCAAGCTGGACTGTGTATTCAATGACCACAGCCGCACAGTGCAGAAGGTAAGAGAAGTGTGCACTGTAGTGGAGCCAGATTAACATGGTACTCTGGGCATTTGCTGCACCTGTCTCGCATCTATGTCATTTACACTTGACATGCTCATGACGACTTTCATCTGTTTTAATGTATCTAAAACTATAGCATTACATATACAACTGCATGGCTTATTGAAAAATATTTGATTTTTTATACATTGATCAAATGGTGTGTAGCATCATTGCCTGCACCTTCTGTTGCCTCATTTCTTACCACTTATTCACATTCATTCAGTATATTGAACAGTACTGTGGGCCTTTCCTATAAAATGATTATCAAGGTAAAGTTTTCCTTACACATGAATTTTAAACTGTAGATTTGTACAATGCAAAGACTACAAATTCAGGGTTCATATGGTTATCATGTAAGTATTTTTACTTTCTCATCAGTTGTCACTTATATGTTGTACAGTTTTACTTAAAGTGAATGTTTACAGAAGCATCATGTAGTGACAACAAAAGAAATCCTTTACTTTTGTAAGTAACAGATCATGTACCTATGTATAGTATTATTTAAATGCAATATTAGAGGGGTTGTCAGTTATTGTGGCTGAACTGATTCTTTACTTCCTCCCCAGGTTAGTTTTCATCCCTCTGAGGCTCACCTTCTCATATCTGGCTCACTTGATGGATTCATGAAGCTGTTTGACCTCCGGCGGAGGGAGGCCACTCAGACTTACACCAGGTGAAAGATGCATGTGTGCCTACATACATTTACACGTACACACAACACTGACTCAGTCCTGTAAAAGTAAAAATAGGTAAATGTCAGTGTACAAGTAATGAATGATAGTTTTCAATCAGTCTTTACTAGAGACTCAGGTCAGACCCTGAGTGAAGTTCATGGCACCTTGCCTCTGGGAACTAATATTTTGCTGCTGCTTGAGTAGATTTCTCCAAGCTCCTGTAGTGCCAATAAGATAAAAACAATCTCCCAAATAAACAGACCGAAAGGGACTGGTCCCACTGTAGGAAAGGAGACAGGAAACCTAATAAAAATAGTTATGGAGACAGGACAGTATGAGCATAGCTCCTCTCCCATAAGACACAACTAGATAAATACAACTAAGAAAATACAATTTTGGCAATTCTGGCAGTTTGATATATATATATATATATATATATATATATATATATATATATATATATATATATATATATATATATATATATATATATATATAAAAGTAATGTACCTGAATATGATTAGAATAAGAAAAGTGCATATATTGTACCACATAAATCCATTTACAGGTAAAAATATTCAATTGTATCTTAAATTCAACATAAGAAATCAGTAAACTACTCTTACTGTATATCTTGTACTACAATACTACAAAGCTCCTGATTATATGACACCAAATTTCCATGGGAGAAGGTTAAATTCTTGGCAGACCTTTCTGTTCTAGATGGGCCACTTTAATGGTGTACATCTTCAACAGAATCAATTATTCAGTAGAAGCTCTTGGAATTGTGCAGGCAATACTGGTTTTACAATGAAATTAACAAGGTTATTATCAAGGCCAATAAATAATTCATATCAAGCTTCTGAAAAAAATATACATTAGTCTTGAAAAAATCTAATACATATGTAACATTACTTTACACCTCAGAGCAATCAATACCAGCATATAAAATGGTGATGTTTTTTATACATACTTCTCAAATTCTCACTTTTGTTTCCCTCTCTGATGTACAGTAATGCAGAGAGTGTGAGGGACTTGCAGTTCAACCCACACCACAGCATTCACTTTTGTGCCGTGTCTGAGAGTGGCAATGTGCAGCTGTGGGACATGCGCCGTCCAGACCGTGTGGAGAAACAGTTCACTGCTCATGGTGGACCAATTTTTGCCCTAGATTGGCACCCAGAAGTCAAAACATGGATTGCTACAGCTGGACGGGACAAAACTATTAAGGTAAGAAGGAGGAAAAGTTTGACTGAATGATTTTGTTTGGAATCCTATACTCTGAGATCCACTTCTTCACTTTTGATCTGATAAGGCAATTAGACCAGATGAAGGCAAACATCTTATAGGGAAAGAGTTCTTCAAAAGTCATGACCCATTTTGATTTAATATTCCTACTTCTTTCACAACCCAATATCTCTTTTCTATTGTACATTTATACTTTTGATATTTGAATTGATACACACATGTACACACACACACACACACACACACACACACACACACTACTTGATTTATTGTTCATGTATTGTTTGTAATGTAATGTAATTTTTTCTTATATGATCGTGTTTTATGTTGAACTTTATACAATCCTGTTGGTAAAGTTGCCAGGTTAAGAAAAAATAATTACATACAACCAACACTTTCGTGAATATTTCCAGTCTTTTGTAATTTCATTTCTACTTATGATTGTTCTATACAAAAAATATTTCTATAAAATCCATGATCTTTTCTCTGACAGGTATGGGATTTGAATGAAAACCCAACTGTGTGCAACACCATCCAGACCATTGCTTCAGTGGGTCGTGTAAAGTGGAGGCCAAACAGCAGATACCACATTGCTAGGTTAGTAGAAAAGGGAGAAAAGAAGAATGCGGTAATTGTAATAACTGTGACAAAGAAAAAAAAAAAAAAAGGAAAGTAATCTTGTTGAAAGAATGTAGGGTACTTAATGGAAAGAGATTGTAATTAGTTTTAGAAATCAACATGTTCTGGTACTAATCCCTGTGTGGCCAACTCCAGCTCAGCCTTGTTGTGGGACTGCAGCATCAACGTGTGGGACATCCGTCGTCCTTACATCCCATTGGCTGCTTTCAATGAACACAAAAACCTCACCACAGGCATCTGCTGGCGTTCAGAAGCCAATAGACTACTCTCTGTGGGCAAGGTAATTGTAGCAGCAAGTCATGATAAAATAAGACTATTTTTTAAACCATGACCTGATAAATACAATAATAACCATTGCAGTAACATTTGGAGGAGAGTCATGCATGTAACTCCCTAGACACCAGCATGGGGGGATACCATCACTTGCCAAGCCTCATAGGGTACCATACTGTGGGGAAAAAATTGTGATCTAGTCATGCAACATATCAGCACATAGCAAAGTTGAATGAAGGTTTGCCAATTCTGAGAGCTGACAACTTGGGATGCTAGGATGGTGGAGGGTGGAGGAAGTTGGCACCAGGCACACTAGATGAGAGGAGTTTGTTTCATTTTATGGTTTTTAAATCACTTTTGTTCCCCATAAACTCTTCTTTAATTGTTGAACTTAACTTACTCGTTACTTTCTTAATGCTATACCTTATTGGCCATCTTAATTACTACTTTTTACTTCAAATCTCAAATATGTGATTGATTGATGAGTTTCAAAATGACTTTTTATCAGCATTCTAGGATGTTTAGATTAAATCTCAATTACTATTCAAAGCTAAATTCGTCCTCCTACTATATCTCCTTTTTTTTTAAACATTATGCTCTTCCAATACTATCAATAATAATACATAATTACAACTGTTATTCACTTCCCCAGGATTGCACTCTGATCCACCATGCCTTCCAAGATGCTTCTCGCCCCATGGAAGAGGTCAACCCAAGTGCTCTTGACATCAGTGTCTTTGGCAATATTTCAAATGCTGCTCGCAACAAGGATGAGTCAGAACCAGTGGGCAGCCTTGCCAAGCTGATGCCAGTATTTAGGTGACTACTTAGTGATGTAAAAATACTTATTAGAAAAGTAAAGAAGAGAAATAGAAATTGAAAAGTGATGGGATATTATATATAATTATATCTCGATACATACTACTGCTGTTGTCATGCCTGAAAATAAATCCATCTAATCATAGGTGGTTTATGCATCATGTATAGGAAACATACATAAATGATGGAGATGGTGATGGGAAATATTGTAATAGTCATGGTATATATGTAGTGCTGTACAGCTAATATCACTTGACGAACATTCAGTGTATGGATCCTTGATCCTGACTACAAATGCATAAGCTACATTTAAAAATCAAGTGATCACAAAATTATCTTTAATAATAATGAAAATATATTATGTGGGAATAGATAAAATGTAATATTGATTTTTATTTCCTGAAATGTTTGTTGTTAACAAATCTCCCTCATAAATCAGAACTTGCTTATTCCAACACTGGTGGAACTTTCTTTTCTTTCAGGATCAGACTTAGATAACTTGATAGAGCTGATAACCACAAGACGTCAGGATCATGTAGTGCTATGTTATAGGTAGAGTACAGGGATGTATTTCCCTTTCAGGAGAACTGTTTCCCATGCTGAGCACAGTGGACAGGTATTGTCTTCACTGCAAATGATGAGTCCTGCTGATGATGTGCAGATCTCCTCCCATCACATAGTCCAGTCTGCACATCAGTACCTTCTGACTGGTCGCTCCCTTGCTGAAATCTGTGAGCACAATGCAGGCGTGGCCAAACAGCTCAGCAGGCACCAGGTGGGCCTCAGTGAAGAATGAGAGAGAGAGAAATGTGTAGGAATTTGGTTAGTTAGGCATTCTTTTAAATCACTATAATTAAATTGGATTTTCTCATTAACCAGAACTTGATCAACATATGACCTTAACATATGATGAAACCATTCTTCCATCTTTTTATTTCCTATCACCCTTGAAATGATGGTAGTTCTTATCCTTTTTCAAGTATGTATACAGAATGCAATGAAGTATCATCCAACACTAAGGAATGGGAACAAATTACATCACAGCCAGTGTTGAAGCTATTTTTCAGTTTCAAGGTTACCATTTACAAGTCATTCAAAGCAAAACTTACAGAATAAATTCAATATCTTTTCAGTTTTAAGGTTACCGTTGACCAGAGAAAAAATGAGTCATTGATAACTAAAACTTCAAGAAAAAGTTAAATAAACTTAATATTAAGCAAGGAATCCAAAGATAAATTCCAGTGTTGTGTTGCAGGTGGCTCTGACTTGGCAAATGATGCAAATGCTCTATGTAGGTGTCAGTGGAGGAAGTGATCCCACCACCACCAGGGATGACCCCACCCTGCCCCCAGACACCAATCCTGACACAGAAACCAGGTGCGACACTCACTTTTTCACTGTGGGATTACATAGCAATGTCAAGTTTGAGTTTAGCCGTTAAGCCAGATTGAGTAGTTTTTAGAATTTTTTTAGGGATTTCTTATGATCTATCATTGATATTGGACTGAACAACATGTGAGTGGAGATACTGTGTCCTATCCTGCAGACACAACAGGTTCAGACTATAAGCTCACCACTATTATCAGTAAGGATATTCCCCTAAAGAAACTATTTGGGAGTAAAGTGTTTGTCCACCAGGCCAGGTTTCCCCACCACTTTACACAGGTTGTCATAATGTTTCCACAGTATAGATTATGTTATCAAGTGATTCTGTACTTTTCATAAATGATGAAGAATTAGTGGGAAATTGATATCAAATTAGATTTTAGAAGATTATAATGTTAACTAATGAAAATTACTGTCAAACACTAACATCATCTATATCCTGATGTATCTATTATTATTTTTGGCTTAATGATAAATAATACTTAAAAAGTTATATTTTAAAACATTAAGGATATTCCACAAGGTTAATTAAAGAAATCTTGGCATTTAGTTGAAGTTTACAGGGAACAAAATGTATATATAGTCATATCTAAGTTATTAGATGTTACCAAGGCAGCACTATTTTATCTTTGTTGATTGTAAATATATTGCCTACAGAACTGCCCGCCACTTCTCTGGTGGTGATGGTGGTGGTGACACATCAGGGGGTGGAGGCTTCAGTGCTGAAGAGGGTGACACAGAGACAGATGACACAGATAACCATGACATGAAGCTGACCAACATTGCCAGGTAAGAACCCACTTTGGAAGTGTAGTCCAATCTTGGTCTTACCATGAAAATCAACAATTGTTTTATCATTATTTTATCTACGTATGAAAAAGGCCATTTTTTCCCTTTTATAAATTCATCATCTTTCTGACAACTTTATCAATATGTCTATGTGGAGTCAAGTCCTCCACAAGTCACTCCCAAATCCACCAGACAAATTTTTTACAACTTGTTATTTTCCAGTGGTCTCACCAACACCCAGGACTTTTTCTTTGGGGATGGTGAAATCAGCCAGATCCCTTTTGATTATGAACACCTCAATAACACTGACACCAGCCAGGACTGGACACTGCCCAATGAGGCCTTTGAACCACGCCATGACATCCTCACTCGTTCAGCTATGCCACCTCAGGAGTTCTCTTCCAAGTGTTTATCTGGGGAGATGCAAGACAGTGGTATGTATGTATTACCTTCTGTATTAATAGTAATGGGTATACAGGAATGAAAATGGATAAAGGTTTATGCATTTAGTGAGAGTTGATTATTGGCTTTAAAAATATATCTTTAGTATGTTAAGTTAAAACAAGTGGATAAAAAGCCCAGAAATGCTGGGATGAGAAAGTTATACTGCAGAGTAAATTTCAGTGTTAGGCAAGTTGGATGAGACGGGAAAGTTTTGAAAGTGATTTAGGTAAAAGAAAGAGGTTGAGTATCAAAAGTTAAGAGATAAATATTCCTACTGAGAGCCTATAAACCTTCAGAAATCTCTTGCTTTATTTAGCTGATAAATCAGGTCAAATTAATTGTAGTATTGACAAAAAAAAAAAAAAAAGGAATGATTACTAAGGAGGTTAAGTTACTGGTATTGTCTACATATTATAGCACTATCACTCCAGTATTGCACATGTTTAAAAACCACAATAGAATAAAGATACTAGGATGACATACATATATGTAAAGCTTTTGTTTTGAAGTACAAACAGAGTTCAAATCAAAGAGTAAAAATGGATATATGTAATGATTACAGTGGTACAGTGTTTTTCAGTAATAAAAGATAATGCTTTCAGTTAATTTCTAGAACCTTCACTGGTATATTTAGATGTACATAGATGTGTGTACATACATATATAAACCTTATCTTCCATTACTTGCAGGTGGAGGAGAGAGTGGGAGAGGCGGTGGAGTGTCAGGATATGTTGTAGAAGCTCCATCCTTGCTGAATGTGGTGAGGGGAGTGAAGATGCCAGCTTGGGACTGTGGCCAGCTGGTGGTGGAGATGCTGTATCATTATGCCAGTCAAGGGGATGTGCAGATGGCCGTCACCTGCATCATTGTTCTTGGAGACAGGCTCAAGGTGTGTATTTACCTAGTTGTATTATTATTGTGCAGAGACCACAATATTGGAACATATTCCAACATGGGTCATATCAAGGTTGTTCAGATCTTAATCATACTCTTGTCCACATAATTAAATTTCACTCTAATATTCATTAACATCTCGTACATTGAACAAATTATCCCTCTTATTCTGGGGTTGTGGTATCTTGAATAATCATTCCCAGATCTTTTTACACTTAAAAGTTGTCTCATACTTTCATTCTCCCAGCAGGGACTTCTTGATGCTGACCAGGTGGAACACTGGTTCCTCTCCTATATCGATCTGTTGCAGCGATTCCAGCTGTGGAATGTTGCCAATCAAGTTATTCAGCTTGCTGGTAGGACTGTGTGTTTGTCTTTACCAAGTTTTGCTTTATGGGAAAGAAGTGATGCTCATACTGTTCATTCTGCATATTTACAAGCATGCAGCTTATTTTTACATTCATGAATATTCCTTGCATGAATCAGTCTTGTCTAGATTGTTCCATATTTTTACATTTATTTGGGAAGCCATATTTCTTGACATCTTCCTTGCTTGTTTGTAAGCCAGAGAACATCTGCACCTGTACTTGCATACTCTCTTTTTGTATCATTATAGAATTTTTACAAAATGTAACTGATTGAGAAATCAGGCATCTGAAGGCATATTACCATACCAAGTAAAATGTGGATAAAACAACTGCAAGCAATGCTAGGTAGTGTAAGATTGAGTCATCAGTAGACTGTTGTGCAAGTTTCATAAGACAAGAGGAGATGAGTTTTCATATTATGAGGATCAATATAAGGATGAAAGCATGGTAAAAAGAAGTAACAGGATGAAATCTGTAGATATAGAAAACATGATTATTACTGACATTGTCTCTTCACTGGATATTGTCTGGAAAAAAGATGATTCTAATAAAGTAATAAATAGACTAAGAGAGCATAACTTATCTGGTAGAAACTTCACTTAATCCTGGTCTTTTCAATAGAGTAAACTATCCTTGGACATATTCATGTAACTTTATCTTTTTCAGTGTTCTTCATTATCCTGATGTGATGGATTCTTGCTGCCTTATTTGTTGTTCTCATGATCCTTCCTTTCTGAAAGCTGTACAATGATTGAATTAGTTCATTAATATGTAATGCAGATATGAAATTTATAAAGAATTTTTAAGAACTTACTACTTTCATTTCAGCTGGGCTGCCATCAGTACAGCAACTCAACCAGCAATCTACTGTAGTCGCACTGCAGTGTGGCCGTTGCAACTACAGTTTGGGCAAGAACAGCTTGTTGTGCCGTAAGGTTTGTATAATGATGAAAAGTTGTCAGTGAGAGACAATTTACCCTTTTATTTTCATGGTCTTAGTAAAGGAATAAAGACAGTTCAGTATGTTTCTCATAATGTTTGTGATAATTAGATTTTGGTTCTTGAAATGTTACTTATATTTCATCTGAGGACATAATATGTCAATATCGTACCTCATTCCCGTAGTGTGGATGTGTATCAGCCCGCTGTGCCCTGTGCCATGGTTTAGTGCGTGGACTGTTTGTGTGGTGTCAGGGCTGCTCTCATGGTGGCCATCTCCACCACATTAAGGATTGGATGGCTAGCAACAGGGCATGTCCAGCTGGCTGTGGTCACCTCTGTGAATACACCTAGAGAAGCCTCACCTCCTGGTAACTGTGTTTTAAAAGCTTCAGTGTTCAGGGCTCTCCCTACCAGTTAAAATCACATGATAGGACATGGTTTTCATCTTTTCTTTTTTCTTTTTTTTACATCACTCAGGGAGAAGAACAATGGCTGTGATATTCTCCATATAATGGTGAATTATGACTCTTTTTTTTTAGGGCACCATAATTGCACTAAATACAGGCAGTGAAAATTCTATCTATACATGAATTGATTTACATTATATATATATATATATATATATATATATATATATATATATATATATATATATGTATATATATATATATATATATAAGCAAAAATGTTTATTCAGAAAACAATTCTAAGCTTCGTTGTTTTGCAATAGATCTTCATGATATATCCTTTGTTTAATTACCTTCATGTATCTGAACCTAATTGAATATTTCTGTACATCTCATGAAAATCCATTCTCTCTCTCTCTCTCTCTCTTCATTGTATTCACTCAAACTGTTTTCATGAAGACTGCATTTCCTACAGAAATCTGTAGCAAAATGTAAAGTTATTTGAGGATTTTTGAATAAAGAGTTTTGATGATATGGTAAACTTTCTACCATCTGGCTTCAATTTCAGTCTTTCTTAGATTAGGTTCTCTTATGCTGTATATTCATTTTGTTGTGTGGAGCATATCCTAACTTGCTTCTATCTTGCATAAACCTCCATTCTCAAGGACTTCAAAATCCATCATCAGCTTTATTTCCTTACACTGACCAACATGCTGAACTTAACATTTCTTTACAACCTGAAGCAACTACTAGTGCAGCTTGCAACCCATATCTCTGACCATGACATTTTTGACATTTTCTAAATATCTTATCCTATGTATTCTTTGACTATTATTCTCTCTGATCATAACCTCATTTTTTTTCTATTTTGTGAGGCGTCATAGTGTAACCAAAAACATAATCTAATCATCAAACCCTAAGCAAAGTTCGCTCTAGGTATTAACTTTATTATACAGGGGCCTTATCTAACTGTACGGCGTACCTACATCCCATACATGATAGAGAAGACAGTTCCACTCACAACTTCATGAAACATGGAGACCTTTCATGTCATCAAATCCTTTCTTCTAATCATTCTTCCTGTCCTCCATGATAATTTTATAATCTACTCCTCATAAACTTAATTGCATGCCTCTCCCTCTCTATTCTATTTTTATTAAGGCATGAGTTAACTAGTATTACTTTTTTGTTAGTAGATTTTTGGACTGCTGATTTTTGTTTTTCCTCTCCCCTACATCTTGAAGTATTACTTTAAGAAAAACTTATCAAGGCATTTCTCAAACTATGTACATTACCCAAGGCAATTAAAATCTTTTTCATACTCAACTCAGTAGCAATGATGTAGACTTTTGTGCTTCTTTTTTAAACCATTGTCATCCATATTACATTTAAAAATCACTAATGCTTTAGAACAAAATCTAACTAACAAGGTATGAAGGGATATATATATATATATATATATATATATATATATATATATATATATATATATATATATATATATATATATATATATATATATATATAGCTGGTTTGCTATAATAATAGTAAGTGTGTAAAGATTGAAAAGACTTGTATATTGTTGTAATACAATAAATAGCTAAACATAAACAAATGAACAGATTGATAATTCAATCAATAATTAATGAATAAACAAGAAATACATAATGAATAATAAATGAATCTAGAAAAAAGAAGAGAAAATATCTGCCTTAAGTTTTGTGTTTTGTAAGTAATTACATACACCACTACCTTGCCACCATTAAACTTGCAGGCTATGAGAGAGAGAGAGAGAGAGAGAGAGAGAGAGAGAGAGAGAGAGAGAGAGAGAGAGAGAGAGAGAGAGAGAGAGAGAGAGAGAGAGAGAAGAGAGAGAGAGAGAGAGAGAGAGAGAGAGAGAGAGAGAGAGAGAGAGAGAGAGAGATATATATATATATGAAGAGAAAAACAAAGTTGTATGGTGGTAACACGACTTGAGCACGAAATCACATCATGATGAATTACATACTTGGAACTGCCTCACCTAACCTTTGCTGCAGATGTACAGTTGCAGTCTGAAGTGAAGTAACTACATTGCCTTCCTTTGTGTTTAACATCAACATTAAATTCTCTGAGCTGCTAAAAATCTATCCAAGGTCTGGTTGAATATGAAAAACAAACAGATTAAAGAGCTTAGATTCAAAGAAAAAAAAATGGTAAAAAACAGTGGGAAAGGTTAACTTCTGACTGAACAATAACTTTCCACCTGCTCATTACTGCAAATAGAGGTAAATTAGAAGTGCAACATTAGTCAGAGGCAGGGAAAGGCAGGGAAAGTTATTGACTATAGAGAAACACAATTACATACATGGATTGTTAGCATAAAGATGATAACACAGTAACACAGAATTTTGAAGGACATGTATGTATATACAGTTGTCCTAAGTGTGATGCAGAATTGCAGTGAATTTCAGATCTATAATTCAAGTAAAGCATAAAAATATGGATCAATGTTAAGTTTTGTAAAGAGTTGCAAGGATTAAAAACAAATAGGTAGAGGATGCTGTACTTGAGATTAGTCATCTTTTTCTTTTCTTTTTTTCCTTCGGAAACCTTTTATTATGCACGACATCACTTTTTTGGACAATTGTATACTATTGACACAATAACTACTTAGAAACTCTTAAGAAATACAAAATGCATAACTCACAATATAATAAGTGGATGCTATAAAAGTATAAAAAATGCTTCCTTTAACTTGTGAAGTGACAATCAGTTAGATCTCATTAAAGATATGGTTACAATTAAATGAGCTTATTGAAAGTATATTAACAATAATGAATGTTCCATTATGGTTTGAGGGCCTAGCAGCATCCAGTAGTTATCCTTAAGATTGATTTCTTTGGTTTTCTTGGCAGAAGATATTTTTATAAGATATTCATCTTCACGTTTCCCTTAATTTATGAAGACATCAAGTAAATAAATACGAGAGATAGAAAATATTTGCCAGAAAAATTCAATATTACAAAAGATTAATCTCTAAAAAGAGTACACATTCATATATTCATCAATGGGTTTGGGTTCATCAATGAACCCAAACTCCTAGAATATTTGCTGTGAAATCAGGTAACAAGTTAAGATGAAAACAATGCTGAATATTGACAGGCAGCATGCTAGTTAGGACATACAGAAACACAGAAATAAAAGTAAAAGCTACTCTAAAATGAAAATCTCCACTTGAATAAGTAACAAATTATTTAGCATTAGATAAACCTACAGGCAGATAAAGAAGCCTCTTTGCAGTGGATCCTTTGCTTTGGTAACCAATACTTAATATACTGTATAGGAAAAGCAAGATAACATTTTACCTTCCTTCCATTGTGGTTTAGACTGGAGAACTGCTACAATGTGGTGTAGAAAACACTATTAAACATCTTCCTTCCTGCCATGCCATGTGCAACACCATCACAGTCTCCTCTCACTTGCAGCTTTGCTTTCATTGGTGTAGTCTCCCATGTATATATTATGTGGGTAACTGATAATACATAAACTGCATCTTTATAAATAGCAAAAGCATTACACAGTTGTATGAAATAAAACAACCAATTTCATATTTTGTGTGAGACTTTTCACCTTATACATTTTCATTACAATAGTTCATAGTATTGTGAAAAATGTATGAGGTGTAGTGAATGGACCTTTGTATAATTTTATCGATAGTAAAGAGCAGAATGCACTTTCAATGACTTATACCTGTAGTCATCATGGAACATTGCTTTGTTGAGTAGATACATGAGTAGGAGTGCAAGGATTTACTTGGTCTTGCAGATGGCCGCCACCAGCAGAAGGAAGATCACATGTTGTACTACCTTTCTATCTTGTACTACCAGAAAGTTGAAAAATTAATATAGTACCTACATGGTAAACAAATAAACACAATAGCCAGACAGGTCAATCATGAATACAACAACAAAATAATGCCTCTTTGTGAAATGTTCTTAAGTATGAGTGAATGACGAGAGCAACAGCAGCAACAGCAATATCAGAACCAGCACACTGGCACCACCAACATAAATGAAAAAAAAAGAATGCCAATGTGTATGTGAGCTTCTGAAGTTTAATGGAGATGAAGGAGCTGTTCGACTGCCTCAGCCTTACGTACTGCAACACTTGGCCCACCACGCTGTAATGACATTCACAGACCCACTCACACTGACGGTGTATCCCAATCTTTTATCAAGGAAGTCTCTTCTTGATGGGTGGCACAAAGTGTGTCCCAGGACTTGGGGAATAGGCTAACTTGGAGATTGTTGTGTTGTCTTCCTGTTTCCGTGCCCGCCGCAGTCTGAGGCACATGACACCACACGTCACCAACAAGGTCCCCACCACCATTGCCACCACACCTGTATACAGTAACATAAATGCAGAAAGGGATAATTTATTCATTCATTCAACTTGATCTATATCATTCATTACTGTATTCTTTTTATTTTTTCATATCTATGTCTACCTATTGCATACTCTTCATTATATAATTCATATCATGCATTCGTTTTACACTATCTGGAAGCATCTTCCTTACTTCCTCTGAGTGGATTAGATATTTTGTTTTTACAAATGTATGTATCAACTAACTACTACAGTACTTGTTGGCTACTTTGATCATCAAGTTACTCCTTTGGTGAGGTTAATGTGTCCAGAATAAATGTCTGAGAAAGAAATGATCAGCTTTAAAAAAAAAAATTTTTAAGTTATTGACCTGCTGGAAAGACAAAGAAATCAAGTGATTAACAGTTCGCAAACTCATTCTAAATTGTTAAATACTGATTTTTCATCTGATAAAATGGCGACATCTATGAGTGAATAACACCTGAACCAAGACAGAGAGGACGGGTCATCACAGGATAGACTCACCTGCCAGAGCTGAGACAGTTCCTCGCTTGAGGCAGACCATCTCAGCATCAAGGTCACCTGCAAAACACAAAGACTCACTGCTACACTCAGATTCATCACAACTCTTCTGATAAGGTGATTACGGTATGCTGCTTAAGGAAAAGAAATATCTAGGCATCAGCGACTGCAACAAGTATCATAAGCTTTAAACATAATATTATGTACATTAAATACACTTCCCTCTAAGTAACAAAGGGTTCAAATCTCTATTACTTCAAACTTTTAAGAAAATAAATAATGCAGCATAAAAGTGACTCAGGTATTAATATACCTGAGGTATTAATACCTGGTATTTGAATACCTGACTCAGGTATTAATACCTGAGTCACTGATACATTGACATCATTCATTCACTTCACTTATTCACTTGATGAGTGACTGTGTCTTTGATCTGTTAATTACTTGAATTAATTGAATAACTGGCTGATTTAATTATTCATTCATTCATTCATTTACAGCATTAACACAAGTGAGTGACATACTGTAGAATCTTACTTAGGCTGGTTTAAACATAAACCAAAAATCAGTTTATGAATTGGCAAAATATGTAACTTGAAGATTAACCAGATGAACTGACTGACTGACTGACTGACTGACGCGTGACTTACGGCGTGCATGGAAGACCTGCTCGTCCCGCACCACCTCAAGGGTCATTCTGAGACTCTCTGACATGTTAGCAGGGGAAGAGGCATTATGGTTCACTTTGTTATCCTTTCCTTCTTTCTCATCATCCTTATTCTTTTCCTCCACTTCCTCTGCTTCTGTTTCTCCCTCACCCTCTCCTTTGATGTGTCTTCTGTGGCGTCGCCAGTGGCAGGGATCTGTTTTCTGTGGGCGTGGCAGAGGAAGGAGGCATGGAAAGTTATTGAGCCATTTCACTGATAGCATCATCCTTAATTGACATTTACAGTATTGTTGCCTGTTTTTTAAAGTTTATACATATATCCTTCCAGAAGCGTTTGAGAAATTAACATATCCCTAAGCCAATGATAATTAGTTAAGAACTGCATGAATATTTCATGCTTTTCTTAGTTTTGTCACATAGCGATAAAAGAACTAATCTGATTTCAGACAAACGAAAAAGTAATAAGAATTTATGAAAACTCGTGGTTGATCCCCTTTGAGGGAATGAGGATGCCACTATTTATGTTGCAACAACACTCATTCTGCTCCATGGAAGAGCATATTTGGCTTCCAATTAATTTTCTTCTCAACGCAGTGATGAAAGACAATACTGATGACATTCCATCTTCAGATCAACGATAGAGCAAGAAGTGTGAAGTGAGCCTCATTTTTCCTTAATTCCCCCTCTTCCATCCCTTCAGAGACGACAGACAGGTAGCACCACACTCACCGGACACCTGCCGAGACACATGGTTACGTCGCACTGCAGGTACAGCATTCTGGAACCTGTGAAGCGGAAGGTCTTCATGAAGGCGAACACATTGGTCTGGTGGGCACTGTCACCCGCACTTGTCCCCTGGAACCCGGTGATCAGAGACTCATCGATGGGACACCTGAGGGTAAAGGAGAACCATTTGGTGTGTGTGTGTGTGTGTGTTTCAAGATATGATGAAAAATATAAATGCAAATATTCTAATTCTTGATTCCAAAAATACAGATAGAAATACAAGTCTCTCTCTCTCTCTCATCAACATGCACGCGAATACTAGATACAACTACACTGC
>CM035205.1:2811105-2833526 GCA_020233015.1 Callinectes sapidus
GGAGGAGGAGGAGGAGGAAAAAAAGTTATGAGTGAAAAGTGTGCCATGGTTATTATTGTCTTTCTTTAATATGATCCTGTGTGTGTGTGTGTGTGTGTGTGTGTGTGCTCATTATATCAATTCTTTAGTCTGCCCTCCTTTTCTTTCCACCTTGTTGATTTTTCTTTCTCTTTGCATTCTACCTCTAACACGACAGTCCTCCTCCTCCTCCTCCTCCTCCTCCTCCCTCAAACCCGCCGGACGAATGTAGCCAGGCACATGAACAATAATGACTTGAGGTGAGGCACGCTCAGTATCCAGTCTGAAATCTTACAAACACACTGACTTTGATTACGAGAGAGAGTTTCCAGGCATTTCTCCTCCATGACTTTGGGCTTATCTACTCTCTTGACCTGTAAGGGAACTGGCAAATTAGTGGGTATTATACTTTCATTATTTGTGTTGTCCTTGGCCAGTTTCCCCGCTTCTTACATTGGGAAAAAGAAAAAGAAAAAGTCGAAGGTGGCCATGCACTACAGCGACTTAAAATAACGATGGAGTGACATTTCCTAGAGAGAGAGAGAGAGAGAGAGAGAGAGAGAGAGAGAGAGAGAGAGAGAGAGAGAGAGAGAGAGAGAGAGAGAGAGAGAGAGAGAGAGAGAGCTATAATTGGTCGATATTCCAGGTCTCTACATCATTCATTTTTCATAACACTGTTCCCATTCTCCTTTTCTCTCGTTCACCACTACAATTCGAAGGTCAGTAATTCATTATTCTTCCCACTCCTGGCCATGGCGAGTCTTTGACCTTTAATCTGAAAAACCTGCTCTCTCACCGTTACTGTTCTCTAAAGGCTCTGGTTAAAGACGTTCATGCTTTTAAGTGTATTTTCATGATTCTGGTGATGGACTGGCAGGATTTTTGATTCAGTATAAGGGGAAACTGTCTTGAAAACCCGGCAGATCGTCTCTGGGGCACTGGAACATTGCCGTGGTGAGAGAACAAATCGTTTCTGTGTAAGGACCTTTGAGTCTTTATTCTCATTCGCTGGTTCACGAGAGATATTGAAAAAAAAAAAATTGACGGTTGAATAGATAAAAGACCAGGTTCATAGTCACTCCTTTTTTTCTTTTGCCATCTAACCAACAAAAGTGCTTCAGCCGTGATCAGGTCCCTCTCTGGCAAACTCTGGTAAACTCTGGAACTCCCTAACTGTTTCTTTATTTTCAACTTGCTATGACTTGACCTATTTAAGAGGGATTTTTCATGACATTTATCTCTGACTTTGGGCCAATTCTTTTGATCTTTAAGGGGACTGACAAATTCAGGTGGGCTTTTCTATTTTCATTGTTTTTGTTGCCCTTCGCCAGCTTCCCTCTCTTACATTAAAAAAAGTTGACAGTAATCGTGGTTATTCGTTTGAGAGCGTACCAAAAGAGAACTGGTGAGGTACTAAGGCCAATTCCACTGTCTTTTTTTGTAAGCTATTCAACCAAACCCTAAAAGCCAACGTGGTACAGTGGATCCACGCGTGCTTTTGGGGTCTTCAAGTTCATGCATGGGGTTCGGATCCTGACCACGTTCCGACAGTAGGTAGGGCTTCCACTCTGGATAGTGGTTCCCAAATGGACGGGTTTTCAGACAGGAGGTATTCATTAGATCTTCTTTAGCTCATAAATTTCCGTAAAAATCTCACATTGTATAAAAATAAAAAGCTTCCTATATCGGTAAGCTTCCGAACAAAAACTGTGAAACTAACCCACATCTTTCATCTTTACTGTCACATAAGAACATAAGATCATAGGAAAATGAGGGAAGCTGCAGGAGATCGTTAGGCCTACTCGTGAGCAACGCTGCCTAATTCCATCTATCATCCTCATCCATAAACTTGTCTAATCTTTTTTGGAAAACTTCCTGTTATCTCAGCACTAACAATATGATTACTGAGTCCATTCCACTCAACAACATATTTACAGAGATAAAATATAAAATAATTTCAAACCAAAAACACACAAAAAAGGGAGGAATAAGTATCAAGGAGCCATCCCAGTTTGTCATAACATTTTTTTTTTTTTTTCTTATCATGACGGCAAGCCATCAAAGAAGTAATTTAACCAAGACACCATGACCTTACTGAATGACCTCACCTCACCTCACCTCACCTCACCTCACTTCGCCTAACCTAACCCAATTATCACTCTCCCTGTTTAATGTGGTACTTTTACAATCTGCTGGAAAGACAACGGGTGTGTGTGTGTGGTGGACTAATTTGGCACCAGCGAAGTTATGAGTGTGTCGCGGTATGTGGTAGTGTGGTAATGTGTGGTAGTGAGGTGGTGGTGGTTTAATGATGTGGGGTGTGGTAGTGATGTGGTGTGTGGTATTATGTGGCAGCAGTGGGATGATGTGCGGTAGGTGTTGTATGTATAGTTCTTCCTTGGAGAATACCACTAACCAATCGATCGGTGCGGGTTGGGTGGTTGTAAGTACGTGTTCTGTCTGGTTAAAACAGGAACGTAATCTTCCTTTTTTTTCCCCTCTCTTCTCCTTTCTTTCATTCTTTCTTTTTCTTCTTCCTCCTTCTTTCACTTAAATCGTGGAGAAAATATAACAAGGAACTTTGCCAGAGGAACCATTACTGCTGCACCAGAAAATACTGAAGTGAAACACTGTCAACGCAAGCAGGACAATACGACACACACACACACACACACACACACACACACACACACACACACACACCCACACCCACACACACACACACACATACACAATTGCTCTGAGCCAAGACAAGATTCATTGAGCCGGTGAGTGACCTTGAACTGTCCCCGCCAGGTCTGGGCCTCCACTGCTGGGCGTGCAACAGCGCCTTCGACCCCCGCTGCGGCGAGACCCGCTTCGACTCAAGCACTCTGGACACTGTTGACTGTAACCAACTGGATCATGAGCACTTGAACACCGAACCCATCTACTGCAGGAAGATCATCCAAAGAAGTAAGTGGCAACAGTCGAACCCCTACTCATTAGTTAAGAATGTAAGAACACATGGGAAGCAGCAGCTAGCCGGCGGATCTGCGCGTGGCTCTTCCTGTATAAAGCTTAACGATCGCCACTACACATGAACTGATATGATGTTTACCTTAATTAATTAACGCTCCCTACTGATTTGACATTAACATCCATAATGAAATTCTACACTTACGCCTGTACCTACACTTAGTGGATAAACTATTATGTTATGAATTAAGGTGACTAGTTACGACACACACGCACGCGCGCGCGCGCGCACATACACTGATACTGATTTTTTTCTGCAGTCAAAGAGCATGTGAGGACGGTGCGAGGCTGCGGGTGGCTGAAGGAGGATAAGGTGAAGCCCGGCGAGTGCTACACCAGGACGGGCACCAAGGACGTCATGGTTACCTACTGCCACTGTGACACTGACGAATGTAACTCCGGTAACTCCGTGTTGGCGTCGCTGGGACTGTCCGCAGTGTTCCTGGCCCTCACACGACTCTTCTAGGCGTGGCAGCTTAAGGTGCCAAGTATCACCAGCATCACTACGGCCACTAACTTAATCAAGTTAGGTGAACAAAACTCACTGACTCGCCTGTAGTATCGCTGACGTACGAAACGTATCCGTTGAATGATAAAACAAACGTGGTTGTAACGATTTGGTAAATATGATTGCGCTGCATTAACCCCTTCCAGTCTGTAACAGGGAGAAACCAGCGGCTGCAATGCCTTTCGGATGACTTTCCAATAATAAGTTTTCATCTTGCTCATATCGTCGCAGCCTTATATAATGTAAAAGTGTTATTTCGTAAAAAGAAAGTAATAAAGAAATGGTAGTCGTTTAGTAGTGTACGTTGCAAATCATCGATTCAAAAACAAACTTTCTAACAAGATTCATTGAGCGCGACATGAAAAAAAAAAAAAAATGTAACATGAAAGTAGATCTATCCACGGTGTTCATAGAGGGGCGCAGCCCATGGGAAGGTTGCGCGTGTGGGCCGCACTGAGGGTGAGGCACAGGGCCACCACATGTACATGTACGTCTTGTTTTGTTTACCTTCAGTGAAGGTGGGGGAGCATACCTGCCTGCACTCAGTACTACACGTGCAGCATTGTACACTTTGGACCGCATGTGAAGTGTGTACGTACGTGTGACGCGGCACCAATTCAGGACGGGCCACCAGCCTGCCACCCATGGGGGGTTTGCACTCCCGAGCTGGCAGTGGTGGCCCCATGGATCTCGGTGAGTGTCGCGTGGCATGAGTTACAACCTGCTGTACAATACATACGAACAGCCCGGGGCATGACCATCTGGCTGCCCCGACCCAGCAGTTGGCATGCTAAGGCGGGGCGCGCGCGATGCGTATCCACACATGTGGGTTGTAAGACATTCCCTCAGACAGCTTCGTTTGCGCGGCGACCAGCCGTTTTGAAAAAACAAAATTAGATTGTTTCAAAATCTGTCAACTGTATATAATTGTGTTATGTTTTTCAATTTAGAGTGCATAATTGCATTACAATTTACTGCAGCATTTAACTTATTCTAGTCAAAACCTTCATTACTTTCAGTCGTTTGATATCAGAATTGAATTATATACTTGGTTACATGATCTAGTTGGAGAGAGCCGTGCAGGTGTAATGGTGCCCGTCATTGCGCCGCGCACGCGGATCAACCCAGCGGTGGTAAGGATGCTGGGGTTGTCTGGGGCTGCCGGTGGTGAGCGAGTCACAGCTGATCTCCTTGGCAGGGTTAGAAGCCAGTCGATGTAGGATTATGTTCAGCCTCTGCCTTACATAGACAGTGGAAGATGTAAGTTTGATGTAGAGTTCCACACTGCCTTTTGCACCTGTTAAGCATACTCTGACCCCTTTGTGCATTTTATTGTAAACTTTGTTCTTTGATGCATTGTGAGATGAGGGTCTGGCACACTGACTGTTGTCAACGTAGTGGTCAACCAGCAGCCACGCTGGCATGATGCGTTAGGCTTGTATCTCACAAGTAATGACTGTTTCTGTACAAGCTGAATGTTGCTGGGAGATCCAGTACTGCATACATATTGTTCTGGTAGCGAATAGCTGAGCTGTTTACGAGACTAATGTTTACCTTTTATGGACTCAGCAAAATACAATAGTTGTATGCTTTGGTTATCAGCCAACACACTGAATACTTCATATTCACAGACGTTTTAGTGCAAATGATGAATAACTTCACATGTAAGTTAGCATAATGTGTACATAGATGAGTAGAATTGAGTCTATAACTAATGCTCTTAAGTGGAATGCTCTGCCTTGTAAAAAGCAAGTTAAAATCATGCTTGGTAAGCTAGAAGTCACACCGACTCCACCACAGAGACATCATCAGGATTGGTTGACATGACGAGACAGCCAAGATCTGGCAGAAGGGTCTCTGTAGCTACTACAGCTGGCCCCAGACAATGGCATCAAGCACCACATCAACACTTGTTCTTGATAATGTTTCGGCTTTTACAAATACTGATATGCATTTCTTTTTCTTTCTTTACTGCCTAAAGTTAACTGATTTATATATTTTGTGTTAGCTGTGGTGTGTTCATGAAAAGCTAACAAAATGCCTTAATCCTTCACTAAGGTGTAGTAAAACAGTTTGTATATTGTAAATATACTCATTATTTTCATGAGCAGATCTACACAGTAAAACCTCACTAATTTGATGTAATGACAAAGGCTTGCCAGAAAATACACATCAGAATGGTGCATTATAACTTTTATTTTCTAAAAGGCTCATAGACACCAATAACTGAAACTGTTGCATGTTAAAAAGAATTTTGGACCACCACTAAATTCGGAATCATAATTCATCTTCCTGTCCATTCATTCCAATGCAAAGTTCACATTTCCATGTAGTGCACATGGGTACTTGGCATAACACACACACACACACACACACACACACACACACACACACACACACACACACACACACACACACAAACAAACAAACAAACAAACAAACAAACAAACAAACAAACAAAGTCAGTAGTGGTTAGAGTATTTTACCTGTTGATGGTGATAACAGGTATTTGTAATTCACCGTAATGGAATGTCATGTTATTTTTTGCACATGTAAAAATGTAAGTCATGTAGAAAGCGAATTGTTTATCTGTGTTGTATTCATCAAAATCATTGTACTGTAGGAAGGTGCCTGGTCTGCCTGGTCGGCCCCCCCCCCCCCCCCCCCCATCTCGTCTCCTCTATCTCTCTCTCTCTCTCTCTCTCTCTCTCTCTCTCTCTCTCTCTCTCTCTCTCTCTCTCTCTCTCTCTCTCTCTCTCTCTCTCTCTCTCCTAAATCAGTTCTATGTTCTCGTCTGGCGGAACGGCCTCCCAGCCTCACCACTGCCCTGCTGCACACTGTTCCAAGGTTATGAATGTATTGTGTACAAAACAAAAATATGAAGGACATTTGGTCTTAAATGTCTCCAGGACATTTCTTTGTTAATTTGGTGTCTTTTATTTTACACTTCACTAAAATGTATGTGACATGAGAATAACTCTGTCCCTTTCTGGGCACGCCACACCACGCCCTCCCCGCAGGGCGCCTCGTGCGTGCTGATTTGTGTGAACAAATTGCCCATTAGGTACCTGCACGCAGTTCAATCGTGAGTAAGCTGTTTATTAGTATTTGTGATTCATGAGTAAGGTAACAGTTCCTATACGACGTTCACATAACCTCAAAACCGTATGATGTCATGCCACTGTCATTTCCTTTCAGTTTGGCGAGCTGCTTCACCACAGCACTTGAGATGCTGGTTCTGGAAATTACATCAAATCATTGAGGTTGTACTACACGTGCATGGTCATGTCGTTGCTTCTTCTTTCTGAATTATTGCCGTCAAGAGTCAGAGATCGGATGTGTATTTAGGCAACAGCGAAGAAAAAAAGATAAAGTGTATAGCAGAAAACAATTGTCAAATTCTTATCAGGGGTTATAAAAATAATGGAAAAATAATCCTTGGCAGTATTTTTCTATCAATTGATATTTTAATGAAATGGTCCGTACTTGTGACAACACGGAACTCACCACTTGTGTAATATACTGTAAGATATTCCCTAACTTGCCGCTGTGTGTATGTCATGTCAACGTGTTCCAAGTTTGATTCTCCTTCTTCTTCTTCTTCTTCTTCTTCTTCTTTTCTCAGGCAATGTGCAATACTTCTATATTTGACTTAATTATGTAAAAGTTCTCTGAATGGAATATTTAGCATCTTTACCTGCGTTTTCATTGTGTGTCACCATGAGGGATGTCCATCAGAGAAGCTTCCGTGCACCTCATCATTCAATTCCCTCGACCATTACCCATCACTGTGAAATAATAGTTCCAAAGGAACAAGCTACTTCACGTGCATTGTGCTGCGCTCATATGTACAGTATGTAACATGGCGTTCAGGACCTGAGCATGTTGGAATAGCTTAATTTTGCATTGATAAGATAAGTAACGTTGGATTGTTGAGGTAAAATCTTGCTACAACACACAGGCAGTGGAGGCAAGTGACGGCGCCAGGCGCCAGGCATTTGGCCATTTAGTCTGTTTGGACGAGCCACATTCCTCACTGTTATTCTCACTACTACTAGTCTCAGTCGTCTGATTCGTTAATAATTTTACGAACTATTTTCTACAGCACACGTTGTACAGCAGAAGACAACCACCCGGAGCACCTGTCCGAGGAGTCGTGTCTGTTTCCACGTCACACACTTAGTTTCATGTAAATTATCTCTTGAACATCATCTATTTTCTTCTTTTTCCAAAGTTTTCATGAAGAACTTAAGTTTTAATTTATTTACGAAGTCTCAGTATTGTGACTAAGAAAGTCCTGTCATTTCCTACGTGGTGACGCGATCCTGGGTATCTTCATCTTGATAGTTGTGTATAATAATCCATTACAGTTTGTAGCAGCAAATTATAGATTCGTCATCTCGAGAACGACATACTTTTCCCTTTACAACGTCTATTTTATATGTTTAATGCCTGGAATCTCGTTATATACAGGACAACTGGAATCCGAATTTGTTGGAAGACCTGTCAAAGTTTATCCTTTTTCTGTAATAACAGTAAAACACTCCTCTCATGAGATCCTGAATAATAAAGTTATTAGTGTGCCATGTACAAACAGCTGGACTTTTAATACCCGAAATACATCTATGTGATAACTTCCTATCAGTATGATTGCCGGACTCTTCTTCTCTCTTCACGGTTAGGCTTTTGCCAAATGTAGGGGATAGTTGGTTTCAATTTTACTATATATGATAAATCTTTACAATACGTTCGCACCCACCCCCAACCCACCCCCAAAACAAGCTAAGGGTACACGTTGGGCATCGGGGATTTTGGGTGGGGGGACACGAAATGAGTAAAATCTAGGGCAATATCAAATAACATTACAATCTTTTTTTTTTTTTTTTTCTTTCTTTCTTTCTTTCTTTTTAGCCTAACCTAACCTAACTGATCCCCGGATACTCTCCCGCCCCGGGGTAGGACACTAACCTAACCAAACCTAACCTTGCTTAACGTATCCTAACTTAACCTATGGAAACGCCTGAAAATGACACCATTATTTCTTACCGGTGAGGTGAAGAACATGAGGGCGATGGAAGCGAGGTGAAGAACATGAGGGCGATGGAGGCGGGTAAAGTTTTGCGGTTTCCGTAATGAAAACATGGAGTCTTTTCTTTACAGCATACTAGATCCAATTGGCATTCCTTCCCGCACTTAATACACTTTTTTCTCTGGAAGGAGCCCATGTTTCACAAAAAGCTTCACCAAAGCTCCAGTTCTCGTTACAAGTTACCACAAAATCCCCATAGGACATGTAACGGCCTTAACAGACCTTTAGTAGATCTTCTACACGTCCTTCATTTATGAGTGCCAAGCTACTAATTGACAATGAACCTAGACCAGAAAGGCTGAACAGTTCTAGCTATAGATACCATGACGTCCCAATATCATGCTACCCACAAATCACAGTTACAAAACAAAAGAATCGTTTCGGTGTTTGTTTTTGCTTGATGCACAGCTCGCTGGACTTTGAAAATGTCGAATTTCTGTCACACTCCCGACCACTATTAGAGAGAGAGAGAGAGAGAGAGAGAGAGAGAGAGAGAGAGAGAGAGAGAGAGAGAGAGAGAGAGAGAGAGAGAGAGAGAGAGAGAGAGAGAGAGAGAATACAATATTATAATCTTTTTTGTTTTGTAAAATCAAATCCTCACCACCCACTAATCCCCCGGTCCACTACCCTCAGAGCACCTCACCCTCCCAGCCGGCACCCCGGTAACTCTCTCCTCCCTGCCGAGAAGACTGCCAAATTAGCCCCTGGAAACTAGAACAATAGAAAACGTAATAGTAGGTAGTACTCACAGCAGGGAGTCTTCTCTTCGTCTTCAAATGCCACAAGGAATGATTGGTAGTCGGACATGGGTGTCTTTTTTTCATATTAGTGCACTTTTTTTAAAAATTACAACAAAACTATTAAAAGGTCTTTGCAAATTTCCCATAAACTCCGCTAGCATCTGTGAAAACAAAGAGATATAATACTGAAGCCCTATGAAACACATTTCTTCTTCTGTCTCCAAATTTTACTGTCTTGTACGCTTCCCTGAACCCCTACACCTCTTCACGTCAACACGTACGTCCCTCTCAAGGATTCTAATTATAATATCCTTGGTCCCTCTCCTCCACCTCCTCAGCCGTTTTCACACACTGCACGTCCTCTCCACATCCTTATTCATTTCTCCACAACAAATTAGACCCTGAAAACACAACCAAGACCTGGATTGTCCCTCTAAAGTGATAAAACGCGCTGAATACACACACCGCCACAAGATAGAGGGACAACTGGCTGAACCAAAGCTATGGAGTACCGTTTTGCTCGAACGTTAGTAAGCCAAAGGGAACATCGTCTGTTACTGTTTTCACTTTCCTTTTGTTCTACTTATGTAAGTATAGTTTATTTTACAAGCCATATTTATATCTTTGTCAATGGTGACGCCAAGGAGGGGCTTGGTGGGGAGTTGAGCCTCCTTCAGTGGCGTCGCGAGGGGGGGGCAGGAGGGGACACATGTCCCCGGGCGCAGCGTTAGGGGGGCGCCAAAATGCCACTGGTCTATGACAAATTTCGCTTAGAAGGAAGGGGGGGGGGGGCGCCATAATCATCTATGCCCCCGGGCGCCAACAGCCCTCGTGACGCCACTGGCCTCCTTCAATAATGAGCCCCACCAATATTGCTACCAACAGACCTACAAAGAAAAGAAAGGTGATGGTGGAGAAAAGGGTCTGAAAAGTAAACAAGAAGTTTTCCCTAAGGTCAGAGAACTGGTGATGAAACTTCTGGTGACATTTGTTAACCCATAGAGGATAGGCGGCGGTGTAGCAGTGACGATCATCCCCTGTTGTCCAGTGAGACAGTTTCTGGTCTAGCCTCTCAGCGAAAGCGAAGGGAAGTCCTCACCCTGCAGGCCTTACCTATACCCGGGTACAATACGTTATCCTGCTGCTGGGCTGCTGGACGACGAGGGATGATCCGCACTGCTGCACCTCCATCCACACATTATCTTCCTCCGTGTTTCCTCTACCTTTCCTCCAATTTTTAATATCCTGCAACCCTTCTTTGATTATCTAGTTGAAATCAAATAGTTAATCGTTTCGTATGACAGTCTCTCTCTCTCTCTCTCTCTATATATATATATATATATATATATATATATATATATATATATATATATATATATATATATATATATATATATACCTAATTGTTTTGACTAGCAATGCATGAGATCTCTATTAGCATCTGCAAGAAATGAAGGCATAAAGAGTATATTTTGCAATTTCTACCCAGTTTAAAGATTTCAGATAACTGTTGGACAAATAAAGATGTCTTAGAATAATTAGTTATTAAGAAAAGATAGCGCAAATAGCAGTGAAAGGGCTAAAAGATATATCTCAGAATTACCAATAATTCCTGGTTTTATCCTTTTACATATGTATCAACATTTCTTTAATCACCACTATACTTATTTATTCTAGAGTTACTACTTATCTACCTTGCTTATCACCAGTACAACCAATCTACTACTGCCTATCTGTCAAAAAGTCCATCTTGTCACATAATCTTTAGTTCCTAAGGTGAGAGCAAACCTTACTTTTATTTTTGCCATGACTGCTTGTGGAAGCAAGATAGAAGCTGGAGAGGTGCAGGGAACAGTGGAGGGGCCCTCAAACATATATATGACAGGTATGTTTGTATTGAGAGAGAGAGAGAGAGGGGGGGGGGGAGGAGAAAGCTGTGTATGTTAACCATATTGTTTTTGTTCTGGCATTTTTAAAGAATATGCATTGTATTTCAAGTGTGTATTATTCATTGTCTTGGGTTTGACAAGGCTAGTGGTGGTTGAACAAGGGTAGTTTGGTAAGGTCCCTTTTTTAATTCCTGTTTTCCTGTTTCTTTCCTATTGTTTCTTTTCTATTTTCATTGTATTTATCTTGTTCACTATCTTCCACCATTGCCTTCAACTCCTTACTCTACACCCACTGACATCCCTCAATAAACAGCAATTTCAACCTCACCTACCATTGCATTCAACACTAATTAACACCTTCAGTGGACTCAAACAAACTTTTCAACTCATTTAAAACCCACACACAGACACTTCATTCACACTCTTAATAATGGTAGAAGCAATGCAACAATAAAATTACTACTACTATTAATACTAACTATTATTGCTGTTACCATTACTATTAATATTCCTTACACACTTCCATTCCTCATTCCTTCTTCTCACTACTACAACAGCCTTTTCTTTTGGGAAAATACCTAAAAATGCTGAAAAGTTGCAATGCCCAGCTCTGCACACAGTCACAGGCTTTAGTATTACAAACTAAGCCCAAAGCATTGTCTTCACACTGTAAGAGCTAACAATAAAACTTAACTAACAAATAGGAGGTAAACCAGGCTGAGGAAGGGACAGACACCTCCAGCAACTTTACAAGCATGCTCAATGTTGCGTTTTGGAGAGTGTTTACGCAATGAAGGGTGATCCTTAGAGACTGTACATCAACACTTGAGGATAAACAATATAAAGGAATTTAAGATGTGTTTTGGTCAATACTAGCCAGAAAACACAATGGAAACAATTTACAACACCACAGATGGTAACTATGGCTTAGTGGACAAGCTTCTGTAAGATAGGCAAACACTAAGCAGGGTTTAATGATTCACATGCACAATTTTGATCTTTGATAGGATCTTCTAGAGAAGAATATCAATTTTGCTTTATACACTTTATTATATAATTTTACAGACAATAAATATCATGAATAGATCTATGAAAATATATAACAATGTACATATATATATCTTCAGTTAGAATAGTCATATATATATATATATATATATATATATATATATATATATATATATATATATATATATATATATATATATTACACACACATGCACTTGTTCTCATAGTTATTCCACCACAAAACATAAATAATTTCATTTCACTACATAGGTATCAAGAAAGTGCACCTCCATGATTCCTGGCATATCACTCTGAACTCACACTATCATTCCCGTCATTTTCTATGTCTTCAAATACTTAAAAAAAATAATCAAAAATAATAATAGTTATATATTACTCCATCACATTGTCAACATTATAAAAAGACTTCAGAAACATAAGTATGTATGCCATTTATTGATTTCTATTATGATCCTTGGAGATGTGATATAGGTTACTGTTTCAGCAATTCTATCTTAAGCTTGTTAAGCTTGTTAAAATATCTAAGAATAGAATTCTTGTATCATTGTTAAAGATACATACGTATTTGCAAAATCATATACATACTTAATTGCTCTTTATTGTACAGTACAATTTCTTTGTTTCATTTGTTTATTGCCATCAATCTAACATAGATTTTATTAAAGTTGAAAACTCTAATGCATCTACTAACAATACTTTAATGACTAAAGTTTGTGCTTTGGGTAAAGAGAGAAAGAAAGATAGGAATAGTAGATGGAAAAATTAGGCATGCACATTTACAGACAAATACAAATCTGAAGCCTGGATCAAATTTGCAATGCTGTTTGATACTGACTAGATTGTGGTGAAAGTATTTGATATGTTGGGTGAAGTAAGCAAATAGCAAAGATAGACCTATTTATTCTATTCATTACTACGACAGTATGTAACAACAATATACAAACAACATTCTCCCTTGCAAATTTCATATTCTAGAATTAAAAAGACTACGTAGTTTTCCCGTTGTGAAAAAAATTGCTCCACTTGGCTTGTGCTTTATTCTCCACAAATTAGTGAAACAAGAATATTTGATACAGTATAATCTTATATTTTAGAATCTGGAGTGACTGTGATGAGAGGAGGAGTGGGGCTCCGAGGGTGTGATAGAGGAATGGATGAGGATGCTGAACCCTTCTTCACAACCTTTGAAAGAGCTGTATTGACTAGGAACTTGACTGAGTCTGACAGAATAATCTCCTGACTCTCTAAATAAGTGCGGCTGTTGGTCTCACATTCATCAAGAAAGTACCTGGAAAGTAAGAAAAAAGTAAGTGATTTTTTTATTTTATGTAGTTCCTAGTTTTCAATTGATAGAGATAGTTGTGAATGAAGGAATACATTGATTTTAAATAGGAAAATTTATGATTAACCACACCAAATTTGTTCAAGAGAGAGAGAGAGAGAGAGAGAGAGAGAGAGAGAGAGAGAGACACTGATAACAGTTGGATCAATGTACTTATAAACATAAAATTCTTAGTTTCCAGAAAGTATATAGTATTTCACAGCAAAAGTAGGAATAATAACAAAAACACATACTCAGATTTCCATACTTCCCTGATGCTGTAAATTTAACTCCTACCTCTTGACTGCTCTACCTTATTCTGCCTTTATTAAAAAATATCTAAGCTGCAAGTTACCACTTCCATGTTAGAGCTGTATATCATGCATTTAATGTTCACGTGGTATGTTTAATCTTTTCTATACACAATTTAAAGTTTCATAAAACTTCAAGTTAAGTGACATATTATGCACATATTACTGCAATGCATGTAAGTACACTATATAATATTTGGACCAATGGATTTGTGATAGAATATCAACTTTTTGACCAAATCAAATGACTGTTTCCAGTACACACCTGTAGTTAACCATGATACCGCAGGAATTGGCCAAGCCTCGGTGTGACTGGTCTGCTTGCCAGTTGATGCGCCACAACACTGCTCCATTCTTGAGGTGAAAGTTTGCTAAAAAGAAGACATGGAAAACATTGTTAAAATGTCTTCAAAATAGTACATGTATTACTTAAACATAATTTAGGAAATGCAACAAAAAGAAAGCAAAAAGAAAGAAAAAAAAGAAGGGAAAACAAGACCAAGTGATGTGCTAGTCACAAAAAAGAACAGCCAAATGGATTGACTGTCCAAAATTGAAAGATAAGTGCCTTGAAAATCCCCCTCTTGAGAGAGTTCAAGTTATGGAAGGAGAAAATGCAGAAGGCAGGAAGTTTATCAGAATTTATTAGGAAAAGAGATGAAATACTGAGAACAGCATTAGTTAACACTTGTATTACAGAGAGGGAAACAATAAGGGTTAGAAAAAATAGAGTCATGCAGGGAGTTTAGCTAACGAGTGAAAGCACATACATAGGTAGTTAGCAAGGTCACAAGAGCAATTAGAGTAAAAATAGCAATAAAAATAGCAAGAGATGCAACACTGAAATGAAAGAGAGGTCAAAGACAGTCAGAGAGAAGAGAGGAATTGCTAAGACAAAATGCTCTTGATTCCATCCATTATGTTATTAAATCCATGAGGAGACTTTGCAAAGTGTGCAAGAACTTACCTACGCTATTAAGTGCATAGCCTCGTCTTTTTTCTACCGCTAGATAGTATGCACAGAGCCGCATCAAAGGAGCCTCCAGTGCATTCACCAGCTCTGTCTCCTCCACCCAGCCACTTGTTGTGAATAGTTTCTTTAGCCGGTCATAAATAGTTGAAGGTGTTTTTACTTCCAAATACTTCATTAATTCCACTTCCTCAGTTTTTGTAAATATGGCAACTTCTCCTGGAAAGGACACACACCAGCCTTGTCTCAGTTTTTAGAATGTGATGACATTTCATGACTAAAACAATGTTTTCACAAGGAAGATGAATCTAACAACCATTCTTAGTTTAGTTCTCTACAACAATCTAATAATATTTGAGGATAACTGATGACATAATAAGAAAGCAACACTTGGAAATATAAAAACTATACTCTAATGGTTTCTTCTTCTAAGTAATCAGTAAGCTGCACTTGCAGTGTATCTTAAATGGCATGTTGATGAGAAATAATACTGTTCTGAACCAAACAATAAAAATTTTGAAGAAATATGATTTTTGCCTAAAAATTATGAAAAAAGCAATAGAAAATAAGGAATATTGAAAAGGCAGTCTGCATTGCATTGGATGTTAAAAGATCAAAGAGGTATACAGATGATTATTAAAAAGCAAGTCTGTCATATACTACTTTGCAAATACTACTACTAAAAAAAAAAAATAAAAAAAGAGTAGCCTACCTCTCTGAGCCTGAGCCATCATTCCATTCAGCCACTTGACATAGCCAGGTATTGGTGACAGGCTGGAAAACTGAGTCATGTTTGGAAACTCTGCTTTGAGCTCATGGACGACACGTTTGATCAGGTAATTTCCGAGTTCAATGCCCTGGGAGTGAATTGGAGTCCTTGTTATAATTAGAAGTTACATTATGGAAACACACAAATGTGTAAATGTGAGTTGAGTTGAACAGTATAAGGAATGAGTGCAATGGTTTCTTTTTATCTTTTTAGTACATATTTTCTGAGATATCAACTAAAGGTTAGATGGGTAAAACAGAACATAGCTGTACAGTGCTATGCTAACACTACCTGGCACATTTCACACTGATTTTTACCTGGAGTCCTTTCTGAGTTGATGTTATGGAATAGAATATTGCAGTGTTGATAAAAGCTGGGTCCTCATGATCCTTCTTGATGCTATCCTTTTCTATTGAAAGTGAAGGGATGAAAAGTTATTGTTATTCACATAAATCCTTTAAAAAAAACACACAAAAAAGTAAGCAGACCACATACATAATAGCCAGGTTGCAAGTATTTGCATAGCAAAGATTGAAAAAAAGCTAGTTATACACTCATACACAAAGATGCATGCAAGTCAGCAGATGGAGAGAGAGGAACAAGCCCTAAGGTAGGATTTTTAGAAAGTTTAAGAGAAAAGATCACCTTTAGAAATAGAAGAGATGGCAGTGGTACCATCAGGATGAAATAAAAGAGGGAAAGATGAAGAAGCAAAATTATTCGAGATGTTTTTGGCAAAAAGTCTTGAAGGGAGTTGGATCTCAAAAGAGTCAGAATGTGCTCCAATTTGGAAGTTAAGATGTAAAAGAATTTCTTATAGTCAGAAGAGTTACATGAAAGGTATCCAGCAGAGGTAAATTTTGTTCAATAATGACTGAAGTTGTAGCCAGATGGTGGAAAGCTTTGAAGATTTAAGAGTGTGGGCAAAAGATCAAGTTGTCATTGCAGTAATAAGTGAAACATCCAATTTTGGAATGAAAATGAAGATAGAGAAAGTAAGAGAGAATAGAGAAGGGGCTGCTGTCAGTTGATTTAGAGACCTGTGTTTCAGTGGGGAAAGAAAATAAGGTTTAGCAGAGAAGTAATGTTCTATAGATTGAAAATTAGATCTAAGATTGTGCATGTTGCAGAAATTTATGAAGAAAAAATTGAAAGGGAATGTCAAGACGTTAAGGGGGCTTTCACACCAAAGTGACACAGCGCACGTGGCACGCCATGTGACAATGAACATCCGGAAATATATGAAACCTTTCACACAGAAGTGGCATGGCACGTCGCATGTGCCACGCACGACTTGCATGACACTCGGGGATTGGACTTGCCCGTTTTTTTTCAAGCATGCAACATGCCACCTCGGACAGTGTTTTCAAATTGTAATGGAGTTTTCACACCCAAAGTTATTATTAGTCAAGATAATATAAAATATTACATTCAAATAACAAAAGACATAAAAAATGAAAACTTTTGGATGTATGGCATACATAGAATAGTTTTGAAGCGTCTAGACAGATTTTCGCCCGACACATTTGATATATCCGCCTCAGTCGCCCAGTGAGTGAAGCAGTATCCGCACAGTCTTGGGACTGGAAATGCTACGTTCTGTCCGTGCTCTCGTTCGCAACTATGCCTCTCCCAGATAATGAACCATTTAATATAACATTTGTGCAAGCTGTTGAGAAATTGCGACATGTGCAACCCTGATCTGAAATCACCGTGCCACATGACACTTGCCACTTGCAACTCTGGTCTGAAAGCACCGTGCCACGTGCCACTTGCCACTTGCCTCCTGCCACTTGCCACTTGCGATGTGCCACTTTGGTGTGACACCCCCCTTAGAATCAAAACCAATGCAGCAGTCCAATCTCGGGATATTTATGGTTCCCTTCTGCAGAAGTGCATTTCGAGGCTGGTGTAGAAGTCACCACAATGAATTTTGAGTGAAGGGTGTGTGTGTGTGGGTGAAAAGTATATACATAGTGTTATGTAAGTATGAAGGTAAATTAACACTTGAACTTCATCCTACTATTACCTAATTCTTGTTAAGGAGCAAAATTCTGTCCTGCATATCCACCTCCACACACAGCCAACACTTTATTCTGGAACACCACTCTAAAGCTCACCAGTTGATGATGCTCTTGAACTCTGAAGGATCTTGGCCATTGAATTTGAAATTTCATTTGTAAGAAAGATATGCAGCACAACTAGGGGCTCTTTGGGCATGCAGGAGTGGGTGAAGGTAAAGCAGCGACGATAGAGGCCAACTCTTCGTTTGAGATCTGTCCAGTTGCGGACTGGATGGACAGCTTCATATTCTGAGATCTATGGGCAGAAGGCTTAATGTACTACAGATCTTTATGGTGTGGTTGCTACTGTCTCTTATGGGTTTTGTTTTAGTAGTAACACTATCTAATGTATTCATTCATCTTAGTAGCTCTGATACATATTATACTTTTCTCGTAAAGTAACATAAAGATCCAAAAATTATCTTTGAAACCTGATACTAGTTGCTAAATTATGAACATCCCCCAATCACATGTTCATTCTTTGTCTTCATGCTAATTTATCTGCATTTCTTTGTGGCACCTGGTTATAATCTTTACATTAAAATTGTTTGATATTAAAAATGGACACTGATGACAAACTACTATAACATGTAAACAAAGAGGGAAAAGAGAAGTATTGCATCCAACCTTCTGCAGTAAATTACACGGTGACTCCCATGTAATACGTTGAACGTCTAAAAGACCAACAGTAAACCACAGGGACAACAACTCTCGCAGAACAGTGTCTAGAGTCTTCAGGACAACAGAGGCAGTTGGGTCTGAAGCCTTGGCATACAAAGTTGCCTGAAAATAAAAACCATTTTCAAAATTACTGTATCTCATTGACCAATGGATTAGTTCTATGACAGGAAGCTCTAGAATTACAATTTCTTGCTCATTGCTCTTTTTTTTTCATGTATTACAGGAGTAACCCAAAGAATATTAAAGAATTTGTCTACTTTCTTGTTTGAAATATAATGAAAAGCCATGGAAATGTGCTTCATTGTGCTTCTTGGAAACTATTGTGAATTACATTAGAGGAGTATTGACTAGTACAAAATCAATCTAATAAAAGAGTAAGTAAAAAGCTTGCAAAAAATTAAGAGTGTGGTAATGATCTTGTGTAAACTCTGAAAAACATACTTCATTTTTTTCCCTCATCTATCACTTCTAAAATTTGTTAATTTTAAGATCCCAAACAAAAATTTCAGAGGGATGTACAAATAGCATCCAGAAACTGATTGACCAACTGACTGACTAATTAGTGGGTAGATAACAGCATGAGAGTTTCCTGTACCCGATTCATTTTGGTAAATCAGCATTCTGTTACATTGTAAATGGAAAATTAGAAATACATACATTATACAAAGACCAAACAACTTACAAGTAAATCTTGACGCATATCCACCAAAAACTTGACACCTCCTGAGAGGCGGGATATCTGAGAGAAGACCCAATGGTGTGGTGGTTGCAGGGACTGGCGCAGACGGTCTTCCCACCGCAGCAGCTGAGCTCCATCATCACTGTCATTATCCCTAACCTGTAAAACCATGACTAACCCATTTGATATGCAGTTTAACTGTATTTAGAGCATACACGTTTCCATTGCTAATAAGACATCAAAATTTAGACTTTTACAAATAACTGGGAAACTTTAATTATACATTAAATCCCATACCACATACAATGGCACTATGTTAACCAAGCCATCATCCTTTGGATTATCAATGGACAGGAGAGAATTATATGTATGTTATTGTTTACCACATTTATTGGAAAAACTATGGGCTTGTATGATGGAAATAGACAGAAAAAGGAAGTAAGGGGTCTTAAATAGCTTAGTATATAACAAATAAATTTAGAAGTTGTATTGTTCAACTTCCTCACATGAGACATTGCTGTCCACTCAACTTTGGTTTCTGTTGAATGAGCTCCTCCACCACATGATGGTCTGTGGACAATGCTGTAGCCATATACATCAAGAATTCAGAACGTTCATCAGTACCAAGTTGAGTGTAGTAATAACACATATCTCGCATATCTTCCTGAAAAGTGAAAAAAATTTGTTATGCAAATAATTGTTTTGTATTATAGTTCATCATATAAACATTCACCATCATCATTGTCATGAGCCTCTGTGAATACAAAGAGATGAGACACTCTGCTGTGTAGTACTTGACTTGTGGCTGAATAGCAGTGTCCTTGATCCTGAATCATGACAGTATCTCGGCATGAAACAGCAGCACTCTCTCATAATCTGAACAAATGCTGTGTGACCTTGTTGCTTTGCCATAACTCAGTTACTTAATGAATTAAAACCAGGATCAAAAAGGTCTTCTCTAAACATGCTTCATTAATCTTTGCTGACTGTTTGTCAATTCCAAGATATTCTTACCAATTTTTTTTCTCTTCATCTAGTTCTCTATTTTGAGGAATGAAGAGAAAAATATTTAGCATAATATGGAAAGATAATAATGTATCATGTATTAGAGAACAAATTGAAGGTTAGCATCTTTACCACAAATGAAAAGATAAAAAGGTGGGTTACTTTCTATGTTGAACAAATATATACACAACTAGAGCACCAGTAACGTACTAAAGGTGGCTAAAGCAGTCAGGGAAGAGAGAGAGAGAGAGAGAGAGAGAGAGAGAGAAATTGATGGAGGTGAAAGATGTGTTGCTGAAAAGACAGCTGATGGATGAATGGAGGTTGAAAAGACCATTGTCCGATAGTGAAAACATAGGTAGATCAATAATTAAAATTATTATGATTTGGGTGATAATTGATACACTGCCAAAATAATGGACATGATAATTGAAAAGAATTGTTATATTATGTATTAAAAAAAAAACATCAACAACATTGTATCAATTTCTATGAAACAAAAAATAATAAGCATGTAGAAGAACACTTTAATTGTAAACCAGACTCACATCAATAGCAAGGTAACTTGTCTTAGAGTCTTTCTTTGATACTGCATCCATTAATGCATCTTTGGCAGCCTGAATGAGGCCTGAAGGAGAACTTGGAGCTGGTGGGGAGGATGGTGGTGAAGGCATGGGCGATGGGCTTAAGGGTCTGCTGCTACTTGAGAAGCTGAACGACCCCAAAGAAAGAGGGGAGAGTCCACCTGCACTCCTCACAATAGGAATGGGTGAAGTCACTTTCCTATTGGTGCCTGGCCTGAAAAAAGAATAGGTACTCTGTTACAAAGATTCTACTTTGTGTTTCATTGCTGAAAATTACAGGAGCACAATTTCTTTTTATGCTCTGGGGCACCAATTATTGACCCACTCTCTACATCCTACAAACATTCATTGATAGCGTTTGGTAGGCAGTGCACATAACATTTTGCCAGTGCAACTAAAGTGATCATCAAGGTTCCACTAGAATTCTGGTAACTTCTATTTCTTTACAATATTGGTAATCAAAATTAACTTTAAACATCTTACCATAAAAGTTTTGAAACAGTGACTGTGTCCATGAAAATATGATGCCTACTCAAATCATTATCTACAGTGAAAGAATCTGGTAAGAAATCAATGCCCTGAGGCAATCTTAACCTAACCTAATCTAGCCCTCGGATGATAATGTTGTTCATTCAATGGTAAATCTTTATAACAAGTCCGTGTTCATGATAAGCTGGAGATTGAACTATAATTTTTTTGTAGTTTCTACAGACGCCTAGGCCTAAGCACACAAGGGCAAGGCACTGTGCTAGACCCATTCATCAGTCCCACCTCTGGCCAGGAGTCGCAGGGGGAGTGGATGTCATCCCAGCCCTACTTGATGCTTGTAGATCCCTTGCACCACACTCGATCAACTGAACGAGTGGCAAAAGAGCTTTCTGTGTTTTATATTTACATCTATACATGCTAGCCCACACGGTGCTACAAACTGTGCAGTATCCCCTCCTCCATCACCTGCTGATCACCAAACAAATACTCTTCGGCACAACGTACAAATGCAAATATTTGGTAGCCAATAACAACAATATGATCATTCAGTCCTTCCTTTTTTAAGATACTTGTACTACCATATGCTCATAATATTCTGGTAGACGCATAATGCTATTGTAAGGACTACAAATACGAGTTGACTTTTAAAAGTAACCGAAGTTTAACATATCCCAATTCTCTTTTTGATTTTGGGTAGAACATGTGGTCCCTTCAGTGGGATAAATATCATTATCAATAGAATATGATTACAAATGGAAAAAAAAAGAAAGAGATTAACATAGTTTCACCCAATCAACGATATTCTGACATGGCTATAAAGCCATGTCATAATATCTCATACTCATCATTGAGACACCCAGCAGGGGACGCCTCACAGCTGAGTACAAAACTGTTATCAGGGTTGCCAGCCCAGGTGAGGTGATTGATAGGAGTTGATGCTGTAAACCTAGAGGCAGCAGACCTCCATAGCAGAATGCAGCTTTATATTAACTCCTGGAACGCCTGTGGAATCAGGAATTATTCTAAGCTTCCTTCAAGACATACGTAGGTCGCTACCATCCACATATTATATTCATTCAAGTAACTTAGATACTGTTTATGGTAGGTGCTGAAGTGCAAATGTCTTTACTTGTGTTTTCCTTCGTGTACAGTCTCATTGTACCTTCCAGGGTGTCCTGCAAGGATATTATAATCTTAGAGAATCCTTGTTGGTGTCCTGCTTGATATATATATATATATATATATATATATATATATA
>CM035205.1:2833626-2846126 GCA_020233015.1 Callinectes sapidus
TATATATATATATATATATATATATATATATATATATTCGTGAATAAGCGATACGCATCACACTGACCACGGCTTGGTTTCCCGCCACTCGTGCAGGGAGTATGGATCAAAATTATTTCTATTGAAATCTCACAGTCATTGCAAGTAACTTTCATCAGGAAAAATTTGGGAAACATGAATGAAAGCATCTTCCATAAGGTCCTCTGAGCCAAACTGATTCCACAAACTGAAGAACAAGGAACTCAGCCAAGTAGGAAAAAAATATACAAAAAATGAACGTTTGACATTTATAGATAATATATAAGCATAGGTGTAAAACAATGTTTTAGGTAAATGTAACTTTCATCTTTATATTGATGACAACTTACGACGTCACTTCCTTTCCCAGGGACGTGAGAAGCACCGTGTGGCCGGCGGGAGGCTGAGGCCACATATTTCACGCCCACTGCCTTCTATGGTTGACATTACTTTGTGCGGGTGATGCTATAGAAGAACCAAGATGTCGCGATCGTACCAGAGACCGGAGAATGCCCTTAAACGGGCCAGCGGTGAGTGTAAAGCAGTGATGGGTGAAGGGAGCCATGTTTACGTCTGGCCAGCTGGGGGCACGAGGAGCTGGTGGTCATGAATTGGGCTATTTGGGCTGATGCTGACCGTATGCCTATCGGGTGACCCTTTTTTGGGACGTTGAATTGATTGCACACAACTTTTGTTTATCTTGAATATCTTCTTCCGGGTAGTGGTGAGGGAAGAATGAGGTCAATATGTAGGCCCTTGCAACAAAAGCAAATTTGATGCGTCTTACACTCCAAAGCTATAGTTGAGGAATTAGTTATGTTTTAGCTATGATTCTTGTAAGGTGCAGCTTCAAACACTCGTTCCGGTCATTCTTTCAGACACAGCACACACTTCACCCTAGAATGACACCACCATTGCAATACAAACACCTGGTTCACTCCACTGCATGACGACAGGATACTTAAACAGAGAAATATTTGGTAGTCGAATAGAAGGGTTATATCTGCTTAGGAAAAGAAGACAAATTATATAAAGATACTAAAGTGACATGAAGATACATATTTGGTGGTGTGACAGTACCTTGTAACACAGTGTTTGTTCAGGATGGTGTCTACTGAATTGCAGGGATTCATTCTCATAATCATCCAACACAATATGGAAAAGAACATCAATGAAAAATAGCAGCTGAGGTGAAGAGAAAGTAAAGATTGTTATTTTTTGCCCAATTGCAGCCATAGTTAATGTGATGACTTGCGAGTTGTCAGAAGATGCCCTTCTGGAAAAGCCTGGCAAACCCATCACACATTGTAGGAGGAGCAGACACACAGAAGCACTGAAATTAATGATCTCAGTTATGTAACTTTTGGGTCAGCCCTGGATCACATTCCAGATAACTTGTCTGTGACATTCAAACTGAAAAATCTTGTCATTTTATCTTTTCAACACAAGAGGAGAGAAAGATCCTGAAAGATGCTAAGGCATGATACGTGATCATTCATGCTATTGAGATCACTCTTCACACAGCTCATGTCTGTGCACACATTTGTTAATAAATACATAAATATGTTTGCATACTTCTAAGGAAAATATAAGGGCTACCTATGAATAAAGTCATTGTATTCTTAATTATACTAATTGAATAAGAAGCATGGTTTAAATTTCTCTACCTGAAAGGAACAGGGCCTAAACAACTTGAACATGTGTCATGCAAAATCCTAAAGCTGCAAGAATGCACACACAGACATATGTTTACTGGCGGCATCATTGTTTAAGCGGTGATCACACTGGCAATTGTTAACACTGCCAAGGCATATGTTCTGTCCAGTGTGCCAGGTTGAGTGAGGTGTGTCCGTCAGGTCATGCTTCCCCACTCATATGCCACATTTAGGATGTGGGGAGACCTCTATACATAAAACACGCCTTATTTTTATTTCAACAGTGATATGGAACAAAAGTTAGAATTTAGTAATAAATCAATTTATATTGAAATAAAGACAGACAAAGACAAAGTCAAAGGGTGTTCGAATCAAGAGGTACCACTGTATAATAATATATATATATATATATATATATATATATATATATATATTTGTACATAATACAAATTGTTCTAGCTTAACAGTGAAAAGAGGCTCAGTTGTTTGTTTACATTTTTCGGGGATTGTGACGCTTGTGAATGTTTCTCCAAGGTAGAACTTGCTAATAACACTGGCCAAGATGAGCAGTTCAATTGTTTCTCAGTGGATAAAGCTGTCTGAAGAGTTTCTCATAGAGAGCATTAGAAACCATCGTTGCCTCTGGGACCACAGAACAGCTGATTACAGCAAGAAAGGCATCAAGAGGGCAGCATATAATGCAGTCACGTGCAGTTTGAGGGAAACATTCTTGGCTAGTCTGGCTCGTCTCCTCTCTACACACATAATAAAATACAAGGCAGCAGCAGCGGCTTCCTGGGGCGGTAGTGGAGCCATGCTTGTTTACAGTCAACAAGGCGAAAGCACGGGCTTGTGGGTGACGACAATCGTCGACAAAAGTTGACAGCCTTCAGAAAGTTGATGGAAAAGTGTTAGTGTGACGCCGCCTTAAGGGAAGCCCGTGATTTATGGTGAAGTTGCAGCAGTGAGGGATTCTGGTGACACCCTCACCCCACACATGAAATGCTTGATTCCAACCACACCATGATAATAATCAGTTGCCAATTAAACTAACAGAAACCATCACTATATTGTTGTCATTTTTGAGCTCAGAAACACTTGGAGTTGTGCAGAACAAAGACAGTAAATTTTGCCATAGTAACAACGTAGTCAAGTGAGGGAACCAACCGCCATGCAAGCCCCTCGTATTGCGAATTAGCGGTGATGGAGTCCCTTACCATTAGCCAACCATGTGGGTTCCCTCCACCAGTAAAGGGGTTGTCTTATATACCAGTAATTGCTCAAAACTTAAATTTTTCTCGCAAAAATTGGGGGTCATCTTATACACCAGATCGCCTTATAGTCCAGCATATGTGGTTGTCCAGTTACAGGGAACTCGCAACTGCTTGGCCAAAGTAGGTGTCTATTTATGACTAAGGTGGTTTTGTCTCCATAATTATTTGAATTAACTGCTATAACTTCTCAGGCCACATCAGAAACCTGTAGTAGTCATTGGAACCCATTCCACCCTTGTCATAACCAGCAAATGGTCACCTATATTGTTGGGTTTCTGGATTTCCTGTGGTTGTTACTATTGTCTTACTTCATTCAAGAACCTTAGAAACATATGCTCCTCCAATAGCAAGGTGGAAACCTTCAGGCCACTTTCAAGGTTTGCCTTGAATTTGGAGACTCAGATGCTGTCTTTCACGATTATAATTGCTTACTTCAGTCCCCATCTGTGGGAAATTAACCTCCTCCTCGTGCACACACACACACACACACACACCTCATAGTATAGTGGTTAGCATGCTCAGCTCACAACCAAGAGGCCCCAGGCTCAAGACCCAAGTGCAGTGAGGCAAATGGGCAAGTCTCTTAATGTATATCTAGCCCCTGTTCACCCACACAACAGCAAGTAGTTACAAGACGTAACTCGAGGGGTTGTGGCCTCGCTGTCCCAGTGTGTGATGTGGTTTCAGCCCTATCCAAAGATCAGTCTATGAGCTCTGAGCTCGCTCTGTAGGGAAGAGGCTGGCTGGGTGACTAGCAGGCAACTGTGACAATAAATAACACACACATACATATATGTGTGCAACATCAGCAACAAAAAGAATCATACTGTGACTTCAAACAAACCTGGCTTGGCCCACCCAGTTTTACCATTTCTTCTTGTACCATTCTGTGTTTGAATTCTTTGTGTATATTCTGGTATTGCATAATACTATGTTCTTTCAGTCAGACAATACATTAAAATTAGTAATGCATTGAGAAATAATAGATAAACCTTGTTTTAAGTAATGCAACTTGAGGAGAAATTGGTGTAGCAATTATGGCCATCCCACAAGAAAAAGTGGATGAAATTACTATACATTTTCTTCTTATACACTTGAAATATTTAATCCACTTATTTATGGTCATCACCACCATATGTACTATAACATTCTTTTATCCATGTTACAGAGTTTATTGATGTTGGGAAACCCAACAGGGCCCTTGAGGTCCTTTATGAGGTCATCAAACGTGGCAAAATGCGCAACACCTACTCAGAGAAGTTGCTGGAGCCCATTATGTTCAAGTATTTGGAACTGTGCGTTGACCTCAAGAAGTCCCACCTGGCTAAGGAGGGACTGTACCAGTATAGGAACATTTTCCAGAGCGTAAGTATTGTTATTTTCCAAACTAGCACTATGATGGATAGATGAATGGAAAAGCTCTCGGGTAATGAAGTGTGGTATCTCTATAGTAAGAATATCACATTAAACAAGGGAAGTTGCACACACTGACTGTGCCACATCACACTAGCAATACTATACTGCCTTACACCCCCATTACTCCAGATGTGAGGACAAAGTATACACACATGCAGTTCTTGGTCATGTGCCATATCTCTACATATTTGACACTCACCAAATAGAAGCAGTGTAGGAAGCTTGTTTAATATCTAAACAAAGTTACATCAAGTACATCACTACAGTATATAAAAGGTATCAATGTAGTCTTAATGTTATTAACAACAGTTCTTGTGCTCAGTTGACTATTGCTCAACTTGGACCACTTCAGACCTCTTTATCAATCCACCACCAGCCGTTGCATTCTATGCCTCATGTCTTTTGATGATATGGCAGTGGCAGCATTAGACTTTTTTTCACCTGTATCTGATGTGCAGCAAATTTGGTAATTACCACAGGTACAAAGGTGATTTATGATTTATAATGAAACTTGTTAATTTCAAAGGTGAATGTGTCCTCTTTGGAAACTGTGGTGCGTCATTACCTGTCTCTGGCTGATGAGCGGACAGAGGCAGCACGCAAGGAGAGCCATCAGGCTGTGGTGGACATTGATGACTTGGACAATCTGGCTACCCCTGAGGAGATTCTCCTCTCTGCAGTGTCTGGGGAAGATGCCCAGGTAAGTCTTGATGGGGAATTAGTTGAATGACCAAAGTATCTCTGCAAGCTCAATCTGACTACTACTGCCTTTTTTACCTTTTGGCTTGTTAGGCAAGACAAACTTTTATCAGCCTTTTTGTCCTTATTGCAGGCACTTCTTAAGCTTGGTTGTGCTACTTTGGTCTATAACTCACGACTGTTCCATGGATGTTTCTTTTGTCTTTATCTATTTCATTGATATTATGCTTTGCCATATGTATACCAAAACTATCATTTGCATTTTTCACTTTATAATGTGGTCTATTTTTCCTTGCTACTTTGCTACTCTTGAAATGTTGTAATCCATTGCTATTGTTGACATTTTCATTATGACAGCTGATCAGCATTGGTAATGATGGGTTTATAAGCCCTTTCCACTATGCTGCTACTTTGGGTGGCTCAATAATATCCCAGGAAAATTCAACCCCTTTGGATTCATTTCTTTTTTCATCATTGTATTAGGCCAATTCAGTCGTGTCAGTTCAATATTTTATCAAGCACTGTAGTATGCAGGATTACATTTTTTGTGATTTGTTTTGATGAGCCTCTCATAATGGGTTGTGTTTCACTTGGGTTTACTCGTGGCAACACATTGACCCTAGCATTACTTTACCCTTCCTCATTTCATCAGGACCGAAGTGATCGAACCATCCTGACTCCCTGGGTCAAGTTCCTGTGGGAGAGTTACCGCCAGTGCCTGGAGCTGCTGAGAACCAATTCCCGTGTGGAACGTTTGTATCATGATATTGCCAAGCAAGTAAGTAAATGTCTTGTCAAGTTATTTTCTTTGTATATATAGTAAGATTTTAAGCTTTGTAATTGTGAAAATTAGAGGGAGGATCCTATTCTAAATCTTGGGATGTCCCAAAGAAGGCACCACACGTTCACACTCTCAGCCCTCAGCCATTGGCCCTCAGTAAGAATGGAAATATCCCAGGAGTATAAGCACAGCACAGCTGGCCATGTACATTTCCTATAGATAATCCTAATTTTATTTAATATTTGATTTTCAGGCTTTCAAGTTTTGTGAGAAATACAGCCGCAAGACAGAATTCCGCAAGCTGTGTGATAACCTGCGGACTCACTTATCACACATCCAGAAGCAGCAGGGTTCTGCCACAGCAGTCAATCTCAACAATCCAGAGACCCAGCAGGTAATGCAACAGTCAAAAGAGTCACATAGGTTCATTTGCAATAGGTAAGAGATATAGGAAATTCTTAGAAACCGTGGTTCAGTTTGTTTTCATGATTACTATAGTTATATATATAATGCATGGTGTGTCATGCATAAGTTCTTTTTATTTCAATCAGCACACTTTCAACTTTGGTCTCGTAAATCCATGATAAATTCTATGTATGTTATGCCAAATATAATTTTCTTAATTCCCTTGATTTTTTAGATGAACCTGGAGACCCGGTTGGAGCAGCTGAATTACGCTATCAAGATGGAACTGTGGCAGGAAGCCTACAAGGCTATAGAGGATATTTCAGACCTTATGAACAAGTCCAAGAAGATGCCCAAACCCCATGTCATGGCCTCCTACTACCAAAAACTATCACTGGTCTTCTGGAAGGCTGGTAACATGCTCTTCCATGCAGCTGCACTCTTCAAGCTCTTCCAATTGCTCAGAGACCAGAAGAAGAATATTACAGGTATTTGGGCTTGAAGTTTGTAAACCATGTGATTTATTTTAGATCTGATTTCCTTCATTCACATTTGAATGATTTTCTGCTAAGTTTAACAGATTATTTAGTGATTACTATTGTTTTATATATTCTTATACATGATTTATGTGATTCAACAGCGGAGGAGGTGGGTAAACGTGCATCCATTGTACTGATTGCAACACTTGCCATTCCTCTGCCATCTGCACATCCTGAGTTTGACAGGTTCATTGAGACTGAAAAATCAGCTTTGGAGAAGATTGACAAGCTGGCGACTCTCCTTTCTCTGCCTAAACCACCAACTCGAGTCTCTCTTATTCGGTAAGGTTGTGCTTTAGCAATTTTAATCAGTTGGTCTTATGAACATTATATTTTTTAGTATTATCAATTGTGACAACCATGAAAAAAGGGATTTAATGAAACTAATGTCTTCTTCAGTGATTTGATCCGGTTCAACGTTGTATCAGCAGTACCTCAGGAGCTCCAAAACCTGTACAGGCTGATGGAAGTGGAATTTGATCCACTTAATTTGTGTGTGAGAATGCAGAACAACATAGAATGGATACAGGAGCATCCAGAGCTTGGTTAGTCTGTTTTTTAACTTGTAAAGTATTAAGCTGCAATTTGATAATGTACTTACTGAATATTAGTTTTTTTATGTAATTGTATGCAGGTTTAGTTTATGGATTTACTTATGGTTAGAGAATGGGTGTTTTCTTGACTCTAAGAACCTGAGTGCATTAGTTGGATTTAAGCTCAAAGTATCATAGTGCTGCTAATTTTGTGACAGTATTGTCACCACTGTACCACTGTAATATTCTCTGTTTCCTTGTAGGAAAATTCATTACAGATAGTGATTGTGTTTCTACACCATGGGGTAATGCATTTACCATTCACAGGGCTGACCCAGTATGTGCCAGCACTGCAGGAGATGACCATCACACGTCTGGTGAAGCAGGTGGCACAGCTGTACCAATCCATCACCTTCAAACGCCTGCTTGAACTCAGTGTCTTTGTCACTGGCTTCCACCTAGAGCGTATTCTTGTTGACCTAGTGCGCCATAATGACCTACAGGTAACCTTACATGAAAAATTCATGTTGCAACAGCAGTACAATCACCATTAACACAAACCCCAAACAAAACAATGATAAAGATATAACCATGATCCCAATGAACCCATTAGCAGATTTGCTCATAAATATCCACCATCCAATAAGTTGTGGGATTGTTATTGTTAAATTTCATGTTTTTTTAGGTATGATATATATGATTTATTGAAAATGAATCAATGCAAACTTGTTGAATGGCAGATCAATGAAAAGTTTATAAGTCCAGTAAAATGATGAAGCCAGTAATTGCTTGATACCATACAGGCTGTGATTGACAGTTTTTACTAACCATACCTATTCCACAGATCCGTGTAGACCACAGAAGTGAGTGCGTTCACTTTGGTGCAGACTTGAGCGAGTCACAGCGGGAGGATCTTCCTGAGGGGCCCATGTTACAGTCCCTCCCCTCTGAGACCATCCGTTGTCAGCTTGTCCAGATGGGCTCAGCGCTACAGGCCTGCCTTGACCTCATAGTTCCTGAAAATAGAAAGGTAGGCACTTTATTTTATTTTATGTATTTATTTATGTGTTTGTTTTATCATTTTATTGTATTTATTTTATTTATTTTTAATTTTGTGTGTACATATCTAAATCTCAAAGCTATGGAGACAGCAATTTTTATGGGTTTCTGTGTTGAAAAATGTAACTTGTGTGGTTAAGTCAGCTCCAAAGGAATGAGTGTGGGCAAAATGTCTGTCTGCAGTGTAAAGTTAGTCTTCGGTGTGTTTGTGCATTCGTGTGTGCAATCTTGAGAACAATAAAAGGAAAATTAAGATTGGTGGTATTGAAGGAAAAATGTTTAGATTGTAGTAATGTTTGAGGATTACCATTATTTCTTGGTGATGTAATTGTGATTGCAGTAAGAAAATTACATCATCCTACAAAAATAGAAAAATTTTATGTATCCTTAGTATTGAAAATGAAAGCAGACTCTAAATTGGTAGAAGAATGAAGTTTGGAGTATTAGCAATACTACAGTAATTTATTCCACATGGTTGTAATTTTTATTGAGGCCACTTTTCACTGGTTTGATTTTCTTTTTCCTTTTTCCTGCAGAAAGAGATGGAGCCAATGAGAGCCCAGACCATCCAGTTCTACCAGCAGACAAAGCAGCGTGAGCACATGAAGATCCTCCAGCGCCAGCACATCATTGAAGAACGGAAAGAAATGTTAGAAAACCAAAACTTGGAGCGTGAGGAGTCCATCAGGAGGGCTCAGGTAAAGGATAATTTTACTTCATTGCAAGAGATTGACTGATTTGATCTTATTCTTTGTTTGCTTATCATCATAGTTTGTAGTTTTGTCTTAATTTTTATGTTGAAAATATTTTCTTATATCTGTCCCATAGTATAGGTATTTGTGTTCAGCTTGGTTCAGGTTTTGAAAGTTATAATTCTCAGTTGGCCTGAGTTGAATTGAATTTATCTTTTAAAATTCTTGGTTGACCTGAATTTGAATTTGGTCTTTGTTCATATAATAGAGAATTGAATTATGATTATGCATGTAAGTGTTAGTGTAAACCCATAACTCCTACCCTCTTAAATGTGTGTTGACTGGAAGCCTTGAAGGGTGACAGGCCAAGTCCTGGTAAAGAAGCCTGTTATGATCAAACTGGGTGGTTTTTCTTTTGGCAGGAGGAGCAGCTGAAGAAGCAAAAGGAGGAAGAACAGCAGCGCTTAGAACGAGAAGCCAGTCGACGAGAGAAAGCCAGACAAGAGGAACAACTTAAGCAGATTCAAACCAAACAAATCAAAGACCGGCTTTCACAGATTGCACAGACCTCCTATGGGCAGAAAATGATGGAAAAGTTTGATGAAGAGGTAAGTGTTGTTCAAACCCTTTTTAATTATATCTCAAGATACGATAAAATTATCCAAAGTCCTCCCTTAATCTAATTTCTTGTTACATTCAAGACTTTCATCAAAATGGGAAGTAAAATAGCAATCTTCAATTATATTCTGAAGTACAGTGGTACCTCTTGATTCGAACTTAATTCATTCTTTTTGGCTGTTCGAATTGCGAAAATCTGAATTAGGAAGCAATTTTTATCATTGAAATTATTGTTTAGGGAATGAAACAACTGTTAGAGGAGTGTGGAGGAAGGTGTAAAGCAAGAAAATGGAAACCAAATGAAGAGCAACAAGTTTAGTTTGTTTCTATAGATGATAAAGATGTGGCTGCAAAGTGTATAGTGAAATAACCGGGAACTTGCTGAGTGAAGTGCTTATTTTCTTGAAAATAATATGATTTTGAATTATATAGGAGCTGCTGAATCTTGGAGCAGAGGAGATTCTCCAAAGACAGGTGGAGGAGCTTGAAAAGGAACGCAAGGAGCTCCAGCAGCGACTCAAGGCACAGGAGAAGAAGGTTGATTACTTTGAGAGGGCCAAGAGACTGGTTGAGATACCCCTCTTAAAGAAGATGTTGGAGGAAGAAAAGGTATTTGATGTGTCTATGCTTTAAAGTCAGAGTTATGCATATGAATTCTTCCTCAATATGAATCTGGAACCCCACAACAGTTAAGGTTTTCAGATTATATAAGTCAGGAGTTGAGGAGATGGGATCATAGTGTAATTTTACAAATACCAAAATTTTAATTATGCTTAATTTATAAAGGCAAGAGAATTTGATTTGTATTATAGTTTTTAATATTGATATGTCATACCACATTTTCACTTGTTATTTGTGCTCCAGGAAAAGGACAAAGATTTTTGGCAGTCACAAGAAGAAGAACGTGTAAAGAAGCTGGTTGAGGAGCACCAGATAAGTTTGGAGCATAGCAGGCGTCTCAAACTCATGCATGCAGACCGCACTGATTTCCTGAATCAGTTGAAGTCATCTCGTCGCTCTGAGATCGAAAAGAAGCTCAATGATTTCAATGCACGTTTGGAGGTGGAACGTAAGAAGCGACTGGCTGAGAGGAAAGAGCAAAGGTACCTAATCATTCATTGACAACAATACTTATAAATCATTTTCAAACTCAAGGTAAATACTATATGCAGCCCACATTCATTAAACTTATCCTTAACATTTATGAGTGAAATAGACTAAATTTTGAACATTGTGAAATAAAATGTTTACTGTTCCAGGCGGCGTGAACGTCGTGAGACTTACTTCCGTATCAAGGCTGAGGAAGAACAGCAGAGAAGAGATGAGGAGCTGAAGAAAGCCAGGGAGGAAAAAGAAAGGCTGGAGAGAGAGCAGAGGGAAAAGGAAGAGCAAGAATACATGGAGAGGAAAGCACAGTGGGACAGGCAGGCAGAGGCACAGAGAGGTGTGTGTAGTTTCCAGTACTTCCTTGCATGCAGTTCTTTAATATGATATTATTATTTTCTTCATGCATCCCTACAATCTTTTAAGACTTCACCGTTGATTTACAGAACGCATGAGAGCCATCGAGGAGAAGCAGAAGATGGATGCCACACGCTGGGCCAACGTACCTGCAAATGAGGAGCTGAGTTGGCGGTCACGCCCTCGGGATGAGCCGAAGGAGGAGACAGCTCCTGTTTCTAAAGAGGAAGAGGAAGAGGAAGAGGAGGAGGAAGCTGTTGATGAAGGTGATCAAAGCACTGGTCGTGTTTCCAGTGAGCGCTCAGATGTCTGGAGGCCTGGTGGAGGTGAGTATTTATGAAAATATGTTATGGGGCTATGCCAAAATATTTTCATAAAGCATTTGTTGCCATCTTCATTGTCTTTAATGGTGTATATATATATATATATATATATATATATATATATATATATATATATATATATATATATATATATATATATACTCACGCTCACATACACATAGTAAAGAAATATTACATTTAAATTATTACAGTTTTAAGGCATTTATGTATTTTAAAATTTGTTTATTTATTTATTCATTTATTTAATTTTTTGTCCTTCGAAAAGCCATGTTCCAGTGATACTTAAAGGAAATATATCAAAATAACATTGTTATTGACATTTATGAGAAAAAGGAACTCCCATCATTTTTTGAGAAAGAAAGCAATTATTTAGGTGTTGCCTTAAAGAAATAAATTACCAGTGTATTATTCATATACAAGGAATTAACTGAATTCCCAACTACTCCAAGGATCATGGCGAGAAAAGGAACGTGAGAAGCTTGACGCCTGGCGAAGGAAGGGAGAAGAAGAGATGGAGGAAGAGCCTGTCCGTGAACCACGGGACCGTGGCAACAGGGACATTAGGAGGGACGAACCGATGCCGCCACCTCGGGACCGTGGCAATAGGGACATCAGGCGTGACGAGCCTCCAAGAGATTTCCGTCGAGATAGGGATGACCGTATGGGCTTCAGCGGCCGGGACAGGGATGACCGCTTTGGAAGAGATCGTGACGATCGCTTTGGAAGAGAGAGAGAGGATCGCTTTGGGAGAGATCGTGAGGATCGCGATCGGGACAGTCGTTTTGGTAGCAGGGATGAACGTGGCAACTTTGGAAACAGAGATGACAGGTACATATGTTGTTTCTTATCAACTTTTAAGTTTAAAGTAATACCTGAACAGGATGTAAGTTACATTATAGCTTCTCAAGTCTTTCATAGATTTACAATTATTCAGCATCACTTGCTGTAGATAAGTGATCCATATAAGATTTAGAATGAATTAAGTGAGAATGGTTTGGGTAAGAAT
>CM035205.1:2848626-2881772 GCA_020233015.1 Callinectes sapidus
GGTGGGTGGGGGGAGATTGTGGGTGCCCTGCAGTTAATATTTCTTCTTCTTAAGTGTGGATCCCATATCCCTTTAATAATTAAGATGACTTCTTATATACTTTACATTGCAGTAGTTGCTAATTCCAGTGGATGTGTTGGAAACTAAAAAGAAGAGAAAATACAGGCTTTCCTCAGATCTTTTAAGTCTATATTAAGCATCTATATATTTAACTGCATAAACTTGTATAAGCTTTTGTAATGATATTTTTTGGGACAGTTGGGGTAAAATGTAGATATCCATCCATGTGTATAAGTAGGACAAATGTGTATCATTGGTTTTCCTTGACTCCACAGAGGTTTTATAAGCAGTATGCTGGACTTAATTTGTGTGAAGGTTCTTGATTTGATGGTTACTGTTGGTTTTCTGCCATAAGTAAATGATAACCTTGCTTTGTACAGCTTGAAAATGTTGTAGTGGTCATTATATTGATAATAAATGGTAGTGGTCCCAATTAATGTTGTCCTTCACTTCCTGTTTGACTATTGTATACATTTGCTTTAGATATGTAGACAGATTCTTGACACCTGCTCCTAAAATCTCTGTAAGGGAATATTCACGGCGATTTACTCCTGTTTTTATTCCTCTGTCTGTACCATTATTCTTTCCTTCATTTTCAAAGGATATTTCACATTCTTTTATATTGTTTAGTAATTTTTCTCTGTACTGATTAACAGACCTACTGTGTATATCTTCTTTGATATGAAAACTACCAGTATATTCTAGAATAGATGAGATCTAACCAATGCCTATAATAACTTAAATCATGATCTGAGCAAAGTTATGTTCAGGTGGGTGAGCGGTGAGCGGCAAGGCCCGGATGTCACGCCATCAAGAGCAAAACGCTATAGTCGATCCCAACGAAATTCAGTCTTAATAATACAACTCTTCCAATTTTCCATGATGTACATTTTTTTCATTTTTATTGGATGTAGTTGCTGTAATGAACAGATAAATGCCAAAAAGAAGAGTTGAAGGGTATCTCGCGTATAGCTTCTTATATTCAACAAGTTCTATTGAAATTTTGTATCGGTGATGGCGCTAGGAAATTGTCATGGTGGGGGATAAAATGTGGAAGGGCTTCACAAAATGTCACCAAAGTGAAGTATTGATGATAAATTGCTATGCATGAATACTATGGTACATTTTTATCTGTATGTCAGTAACAATATTAGGAGGGATTAAGGGGGACATGGCTTATTATTCGGGGGCTCAAAGTCCCCATCTTGGTCAGGATTAAGAGAATATTCTCTTAATCCTTTCTTGGTGTTGCTACTGAGAGGTATCGTGTAGTCTTCATAAATGAGATGTCAAATTTAGGGTCTGTCCAAAAAAAAAAAACGTCTTGCATCATCTTATGAGGCGGTAAACTACAGTTCCAGACATTATGTCCAATAAGAGAAAAACGAGTTATTTAACATAGAAAAAAGAATGAAATACAGAAAAGACTTTGCCTTTCGCCATTTCAAGTTGAAGCTTAGCATACGTGTCTTCCTCTCTAAATGAGTGAGTCATGTTAACAACCTAAGACCTTTATCTTATCTCTTTTTTTTTCCTACTTTTCACTTTTTTGTTTTTCATCGCATAATATCGTTCCATCTTCAAGCTACAAAAGGAGCTCTACTTACAAGTTTCATATGAGTGATTCAGTAAATAAAGAAATTCATTATGTTCAGTTGTCATCCATTAATAGCAGAGATTCCGAAGACATGCCAGTAAAACGTCATGGTGGTCCATGAACAAACGTCTCAGCTCTCGCCCATCGTTGACAATCCCGGTCAGACGACTGCTTTTACTCAAAACTTACTCCAGTCGACCTTCTGTACATTAATCCTATCAAATTATAGTACATTTAATTCTACGTCTACGTAGTCTAGTGCCTGGTAGTTACCTATCTAATGTTCATAAAGATGATACTATAATTTCTTCCTGTTCCTAACGATATCTTTCAAGCCTATGGTAATCAACATTGTCTTGGAAGGTTTCCGAAGAATTGGGATGATTATTTGGCCATTTTTGCCATTCAGTGGCTGTTGCCTTTATTTTGTGGCAAAGTTTTAAGTGATGAATACATAAATTCCATGATTATCATACGGATCCCAGATTTTTTTTTTTTTTTCTATTCTTTACGGCTGACGGGCTTGGATGGCTGGCCCTGGACTTAATTGCTAGTCCGTGAACGTGAGAAGGCTACTGTAGTAATAGATTCGTGTACCTGTGTAGTGTACTCGGTAATGCAAAACTTAGATAATCCTAGAAGCAGTGACCACCTGCCTATCATTAGTTAAATTGTACAAACTCTGTCTAGCAACATCCACTTTTCTTCTCTACTGGGGATTTACCTGCGCTTCAGTCTGTTCATAAAAAGGCTGGGCGGTACAAGGAGTTCCTGCTCAAAAATTCTCTGAAAACAATTTTCACACCTCACCTCTTTAAAAGTCATAGCCTTCCCTGGCTCTGCTCACCTCAGCTCTTCTATTATAACTCTGTACAAGTTTATTCATCTTCACGACGCTTTACACATACGAGGTTCTCCACTTATACGGTTTTCTTACACAGGATTGAATCAAAAGCTATTCGTCTCTCTCTCTCTCTCTCTCTCTCTCTCTATATATATATATATATATATATATATATATATATATATATATATATATATATATATATAGTGTGTGTGTGTGGTATTCACCACGGTCGCCTGCCAGTCTTTCCCTACGGAGTGATCTCAGACCGATCTTCGGGTTGGGCTGAAACCACATCACACACTATACCGGGACGGCGAGGCCACACCACCTCGAGTTACATCCCAGACCTACTTGGTGCTAGGTGAACAGGAGCGATTAAGAGGCTTGCCCATTTGCCTCGTCGCACCCGGGACTCGAACCCGGGCCCTCTGGGTTGTGAGGCGAGCGTGCTAACCACTACAGTACGCGGTGAGTGTGTGTGTGTGTGTGTGTGTGTGTGTGTGAAACTAGGTTCTTGTTGTCCCACATTACACTTTCACATGACTTGGGGTAACCTTGAACGTTTGGCTTCTAAGCTCTTCTCTTCCTCCTTCTCCTATTTCTATTCCTCCTCCTTCTTCTTTCACTATTACTACTTCTACCTAGTCTACTACTTTATCCCTTTTCATCCATCTTCTCGTCTTTCCTTATAAATCAGATCATGGGACAGTCTGAAATGTAAATCGGATAGACTCAATCTCTCAAACATGATTAATCTATATTGCTATCCTTGGTAGTGTCACATTCAAAAACATTCATATGTTTTCTTCCATTTAGACATCATGATTTTTTTTTTTCTCGCGAGCTCTGCAGGCTGGAAATATTTTAGTATTTTCCGTTTATTTCACAGGGAATACATTTGCCGGTTGCTTTCAGGTCAGCAGAGTTAAAATGTCACCGGTCAGGATGGCTTCTCTACTTAAAATGTTTGGTATCGGAGATGAGCAACTTTATTTTTCATTTTTTTTCTGAATATGTATAATCTAACAACCTCCATTTTTTTTCATCTCACACTTGGCTACGTACTATTTATAACTTTTTTTACGATACATACGATGATCCTTTGCTGAGATGCTTTTTTTATTTTTTTTATTTCATTCAATTTTGTTTTTATTATATCTTGCTCTGTAAGAATAAGTTCCATTTACGTGTCTTCTTAAATGTCCAAAGTGCATGTGTTAGTGTAAGCGGGAAGGTGTGGGTGGAAGATAGAGGATGCGATCGATGGGTGCACTCCATATGTACGAAACATAGCTGCTCTTTATTCATTTGTACAAGACATGTTCCGCGGTTAACTATTTCTTTATTCATTATTTTATTTATTCACTCATTTCTATGGTGTGTGTGTGTGTGTGTGTGTGTGTGTGTGTGTGTGTGTGTGTGTGTGTGTGTGTGTGTGTGTGTGTGTGTTCAAAACAAATACTTCATTATTTGAGAAGATATTGTTCTGATTTTTAATGGCCGCGCAGAAAGGAAACATGAACTTTGCTCTCATTTCACGGTAAGTATGCATAAATTGATAAACATTGAATAAGTGATAAATAAATATATGGTAAACAAAATTGGCCAGCAGTAGTAAGCGTGTGCGGGGCAGGGATCACATTGCGAACATTACGTTAACCCGGCGTGTAGTACGTGATAATGTGAGTCAAATGGACACATGACTTGGGCTTTGGTGGCGCCAAGGATAGTCAATTACCCTTGCTCGAGACCATGGCTTCATCCGCTCCCATACCAAACTGAATATAACACGTAGCTCTGTCCATCAAATTAATGATATTTCGTTTAATAATGTGTGTATGTGCATAATACACGCAATATACTAACATGAATTTATGAATCTTCCATGAAAACAAGGTAATAAAGAACAGATCAAAATTCGCTGCAGTTGAACGTCTTCGCGCGGAGTGCGTTAGATTGCCAGACGGTACGCAAGGACAAGTGGAATTCAAGCCGTCCAGCAGACTCAGGGAAACCACCCAGCACAACCTCGAGAAGGAGGCTAAACAAATACATATGCAGACACCGGAGGGGGGGGGGGAGGCATTGACTGGAGGACTGCCTTATACGGGTTAGAGAGAGAGAGAGAGAGAGAGAGAGAGAGAGAGAGAGAGAGAGAGAGAGAGAGAGAGAGAGAGAGAGAACGTTATTTTTACGTTTGTAGTTTGTACCTTAAGTACATACAGGGGTGGTGTTGATGGGAATATAAGTGTTGTTGTTGTTGTTGTTGTTGTTGTTGTTGCTGCTGCTGCTGCTGCTGCTGCTGCTGCTGCTGCTGCTGTTTTTCTTGTTGTTGTTGTTGTTGTTGTTGTTGTTGTTGTTGCTGCTGCTGCTGCTATTGCCGTTGTTGTTGTTGTTGTTGCTGGTGTTGTGTCCGGTGACGATGATGGATATCACAATCTACATTATGTACCTAATGTACAAGTAGCTATATTTATCAGATCTCACGCTCTGTATAGAGTCTAGACTAATGGCTCTGTGTTTGTGTTCAACTAAATGAATTTCAAAGGTGACACATCACTACTTACTACATACAGTAGTCAAATAGATCTCAGAAAGGAAATAGTTAATATGGGGCTGATGGGAGGCACACAACAACGCAAAGATTCTATGACTATATTATCCTTGCAACAACGCATACGTATGTTTACGCATGTTGCTTATCACTATAATTAGGCACAGGGTTCAGCTGGTCATGTCGGTTTATATGCTTCGTTGGTTGATCCTAAGCAGCAAGACGTGACGTGAGTGTGGGTCAGTAAATGGTGACTGGTAACTAATAGTAGGTCGTGGCATTGAAACCAACACTATAAGTACCTCTTTGTCGGACAGTCAATAATAAAGTAATATGCTAGTGCTTTTATGAGTTTTTGTGCAGCTGTACCTAGTTATTTTCATTGTTACAATTTGATACATGCGCTATACTTCAGTGAAAGCGGTAACAATCAGTGTTGTGGTAATGGATGTGGGAGGATAACAACAAAGGCGTTCACTCTGATGCAGCAGAGAGTACCTCATAATGTATTCATACTCAGGGACACGATCGAATTATGTAGCATGAAACATAAGAATAAGTATGAAACAGCATATGAAGTGCAGCCAGCTAGGTGAGATGTCGATTTATGCCATGAAATGTTTACTACAGGCTAAATAGGACATCGTTAAAGAGAATTAAGTCAAGGGCTCTGGCGTACCATACGACCCGAACAAGTGGACAACAACACAGTACCTTTGTTCCAATAATACATAGTATTTCTCTCCGTAGTAAATACAAGCAACGACTCATGAAAAGTGGCTAAACATTACGTCAGAGCTGCAATGGGAGTAAGGACAGGCTTCATACACAAGAAACAAACCAGAAAAGGAAGAATAGTTACAGATGCCTTATTTTTCTGGCAATGCATTTAATTGTAAATAAACGTAACCTCTCACGAAAAGCACATAACATCAAACCAGGACAAACATATAAGCAAAACAGGTAGCACTAACCAAAATAAACCTACAAACATTATAATGTTTTACAAGAGGAGGTGGTCATGGGAGGAGGATAATTACTCCTTGAGCAAGTTATGGCATACGTAGTCAAGCGAGCGTGGGAAAAAAAGTCCCCAGACGTGTAGAGAAGAATTTAGGAAGTGAAGATTGAGGTGAGTTCATTCCAAATACGTGAAGAGGAGACAGTCACGGGGGCTTTGTGAAGTGGGAGGAGGAGGGAGGGCAGTGTTTACCCCCGTGATCTGCGCAGCGCCAGACGCCATATTGACTCCGCCGCGGTGGGACCTCCTGCAAATTTCACCGTAATTTCCTTCCCTCAAGTGAGTATTGACGACCCTTTCGTGACATGGCGGTGCACAGAAACGTAGTGTGTGGGGTGTGGTTCGTGTTGCGTGGTGCGGTGGCAGGTACTGGTGGTATTGGCAGGTGTGGGTACTTTGTTGTGGTGGGTTCGTCATCAGCTGTTCTGAGGTGGAAGGTTCCTGTGGCGCATTTCACCCCCACCCTCTAACACTACACCAGAACACGGTATTTTTCAGGTATTTACGTCACTCATAGGCCCCCCAAAATCCCCCAATTTAATTCATTGTTGAATTCATTTTTTTACCTATCGTATTCTAACTTTGTAAGATACTCTTGGTTATCTCGGGATACTTTGCTTCTTTTGTAAGGGTTAAGATACGTTTAGGTAACAACCTACGCGCAGTGTTTGTTTTTCTTCCCCTTTGAGTCAGATGTGGATACCGTGGATACCCTGGTTCAAGTTAGAAGTGCGATTTTCTAGTTTTCCTTGTTCCATAACCTTGGCGACTGATTTATCTATCTACCCTGCTTAGTCACGCAGCTCTAACAAAGTGACAGGTCGCAGGTGTATTGTACGCTCATACAGATATCGGAGAAACATATTATCGAAAGATTTTATTATTTCTTTTTATTTGATTCATTCATTAACTTTTTCCTAATACCACAATATTGGATGAAAACTAAGAGTCAGATAATCAAGTAAGCTTTTTTCCACTATGTTTAAGGTCTGCATATAACAATCAATCCTTTGAATTTGTGAATTGGGTGTTAGAATTTCCTGCAGGATGATGATGTTATATAAAGAGTGGTCAGGTCATAGTGTACTGAAGGTTAGATCATCCATCCATTTGTTGTGATCAGATTAATAGATTTGCCTCATTCCATGGCAAGCCACTGTGAGTGATGAAAATGAGTCTTACATACAGTGTGGTAAGAAAGAAAATGAAAAGCTGAGGTCATTGGTGGTGTTTAAGGGCATTGTGAATGTCATTACACAGGAAGAACAGTCAATGAGTCATATCATCCTGTAATGTAATGGTTTTGTGTATAGCATATCAGCAGTTGTAATGATAGTAAATGCAATGGTAGTGGTTGCTCATTCTGTAGTTATCAAGGTGTGGTTTGCCCTGCCTTTGTGTTTACCATTGCTGGTGTGCATGCCTATAAAAGTAATGAGATTTTGAAGCACAAGAGAAAGAAGATGGTAGACCCAGTCAAAAGAGATTCATATTCATTGTACTGGTAATTCCTGATCACGTCAGCATTGTCAAAGATAAGTAAATTGAACAACTTGAATGAAGTTTTTTTGTCTTATTGCTTATGCTTTTAGGTATAGAAGGAAGTTAAAGAAAGTGTGTGTGTGTGTGTTTACACTAATTTATGTTTGGGCAGAAATATTATTGTAGATTGTAATTATAGCTATTTTACTCGATCAACAATCTAAGGAGTGACATAGTTATGTCTCTGAATATTGTGAGTATACCTTTGAGTTGAATGTACACATACTTAACAGCATCCATATCTCTCTGATAAGGATAGGTGTATCTGGAGCTTGGTAAATTTTGATAAGACCATGTTTGAATGTGGTAGTCTCATCATGTACCTAACCTACTGTATACCAAGCATCTCATGAATTGTAGATGGCCTGGGGAGGAGGGCCAAGAAATGAGGTTACCACCTGTCCTAGAAATTGCTTTCTAAAACTTTTATTATCACTTATCTGAAGTGTGCCATGGATCATCATTCTTTGATCTTTAAGTGCTATAGTGTTGGGAATCTGTATATTATGATAAGGATTTCTTTTATTACTTTTGTGGAAACATTTATGTGGCATAGTTTTTACACTATGATTTATCAGAAATAATCTTGATTATTAACTTAATATTTTCACCATCTCTGTATATTTTATTCTTTTTCATTGCTTGTAGTTTTGGTTTTATTATTGCTCTTAAATTATTGATAAAGTATATTTTTCTTATCTAGTTTATTTAATGGTTGTAGATATTTTATCCAAACAACTATACTCAGCTTTCTTTGTGTGTGTGTGTGTGTGTGTGTGTGTGTGTGTGTGTGTGTGTCTGTGTCTGTGTTTGTATTTACCTAGTTTTATTATAAACTTTGAGCAGGGTTCATAGTGTCCTGTCTCCATATCTCCATATATCCAACATTTCCTTGAATTCTTGTATGTTGGTTGCTGTAACAACCTCTTCCTTTAATCCATTCCAAATATCCACAGTTCTATATGGAAAACTAATTTTTAATGTCCTTTAAACACCGACTTTTTAATGTTCTTTGAGTGTCCTCTCATCTGTCTAGTTGCTTCCTTCATCATCACCAGGTTGTGTGTGTATGTGTGTGTGTGTGTGTGTGTGTGTGTGTGTGTGTGTGTGTGTGTGTGTGTGTGTGTGTGTGTGTGTGTGTGTATGTATGTATGTATGTATGTATGTATGTAAGTAAGTAAGTAAGTGTGTGCATGTTTGTCCTGCCTTCATTATCTCTCTCTCTCTCTCTCTCTCTCTCTCTCTCTCTCTCTCTCTCCCCCCTCTCTCTCTCTCTCTCTCTCTCTCTCTCTCTCTCTCTCTCTCTCTCTCTCTCTCTCTCTCTCTCTCTCTCGTCTCTCTCTCTCTCTCTCTCTCTCTCTCTCTCTCTCTCTCTCTCTCTCTCTCTCTCTCTCTCTCTCTCTCTCTCTCTCTCTCTCTCTCTCTGGCCACATTTGTCCAATGAGTTGACCCTCACCTGTCACACTCATGTACCCTCAGCCCACACCTACAGATAGTTTGATAAACCTACAACATTTTGAACTGTATCTTTGCACCCAATGGAATTATAATGTAATCTGGTTAGATTTTGTGTGTTTTATTTTTTAATTGCAGGAAGTAAGACACTGTCAATCTGTATGTCAGGCTACATTTACAGACATTGTCAAAAGACCAGTAGAATTTTCACTTTTCTCTGTTTCTGTTCAATGTTGCATAGGAAAATTACAACTACCCCTAGATCAGGGCTGGGCTTTCAGCAGACAGAAAGGTTCATGGGTAAGAATGAATGTGATGACTTGCACTTTCAGCAGTCTGTGTGGAGGTCTTTTACCTTACCAGAGTTAAGTGCAAACATGGGCTTGTTTTTCTTTTTTTTTCCCTTTCTCTCCTAGGTAAGCTTTAACCTCCATGACAGTGTAGAACATACAACTACTGCCTAACCACTGATGGAAATTTAGGTCAAGATAGCACACCTGACTCATTGTTGATTATCATATCTATAATTCTTCATCTGTATCAAGACAGTGAAATTATTATAGCAAATGAAGTATATTATCATATGTATTAATCTTTGCATAAAGTGCTTTACTAGTAATTGTAGATTTATGTGAAACTTTGTATTCACTGATTTATAATGGTCAATGTTTGCAAATGCTACTTTAATTAACAGTGATTTCTGGTGAATGACTGCAGTCATTAAAAGAACAATAATTGTGTAATGCATTATTTGGTATTGGCTTTAACACCGTATGTATATTGGGGATGAGTCTATTCCTTTCCTTAGGTGATGTGTTTCAAAGGCACCAGTTCTGGCTTCCTGAGTGCCTTTCAAGTGAATGTGGCTTTTTGAATGGCCTTGTTTGATTTTTATTTATTGTAAGGACACTTGATTTATTTTTATGTGTATTATAATATAGTTTACTTTTTCCAGAATGGCATCCAGAAAGAAGATCCTATTGAAAGTTATTATTCTCGGAGACTCTGGGGTTGGGAAAACGTCTCTCATGAACCAGTTTGTCAATAAGAAATTCAGCAACCAGTATAAGGCAACCATTGGTGCTGATTTTCTTACCAAAGAAGTGATGGTGGATGACAGATTGGTCACAATGCAGGTCAGTGAAGGCACATCATTGTTACCCAAAGTGAAGAAACATCATTATCTTTGTCTGTTGGACTTTGATGATGGTAGAATTATGTATGGTGGTCATGGATGTTGTGATACTGTTCACTATTAGCTTATTCTTTTGCAACCTCATGAATGTGTTTATAAAAAAATTTGTTTAATCTGTGAAGTAGTATATGGCTTTTATATTGAGTGGAAGGTATTATATCTCAAGAGTATGTCATAAAGAAAGGGGGACTGGCTGAATTATTGCTTTGAGTTGTGTTCAAGAATGTGATGACGGTTAGTGGGTTGTGGAAAGATGAAATTTTGTAACCCTGAGAAAGAAACACATGAAAATCAGTAAATAGCAAGGAAGAAAAACCGGAACACTCAGATAGAAAAAACATATGAGCTCCTAAGACTCATCAATAACAAATTGATTAAGAACTATTTCGTGAACCGTTCATTGGGAATTTATTGTAATTACAGATATGGGACACTGCTGGCCAAGAGAGATTCCAGTCACTTGGGGTTGCCTTCTATCGAGGAGCAGACTGCTGTGTGCTGTGCTATGACGTCACTTCTCCCAACTCCTTCAAGTCTTTAGACTCTTGGCGGGATGAATTTTTAATCCAAGCATCACCTCGTGACCCAGACCATTTCCCATTTGTTGTTCTCGGAAATAAAATTGACTTGGAAAATAGAGCGGTAAGTTTCTCTCTCTCTCTCTCTCTCTCTCTCTCTCTCTCTCTCTCTCTCATGCACTTTCAGTGCCCTCCATGCTATTAATCTTTCTTACTTGCCCTTAATATGAATTTGTAACCTTAACATTTCTTTAATGTTGAGATGGAAGTGTATGCACTTCTTTTATTATCGGAAAATGCAGCAGCAGATATTGTCTGCAGATCTTTTGTTATTTAAAAATATGAGAGGTAGAAAGTACTTTCACGGAAAAAGTAGATGCAGATATTTGTATACATGCATATTTCTTCTTATTTTCATAAATATTTGATATTCTTGTTTGTGTGTTATCATGTAGGTTTTTTAATGATTTGTATTGTCCTTTCATTTCATTTTGAAGCAGAAAGATAACTAGCAATGTAGGATTTTTTTTATCCTGGTTTATTGTATTGTTAGCATTCTAAAGCTCTTAGGTCTTAATAAGGATGCTTAATTATTTCATTAGCAAACTTTTGCTTCTGCACCAGGTATTTGTTAACTGCTTGTGTATTTTTATTTCATTTGATTTTATAGTGGGAATTGCTGAAAGTTTATTGATACTGTATTTTCCTTCAGGTATCTACAAAACGAGCACAGCAATGGTGTCACAGTAAAAATGAGGTATGTCTGATATTTAAAGTTGCTTATTGTTGCTTGCTTAAGGCATTCTTCATTCAACAAAAGTTTACTTAACCCTTAAAGGATGAGCATAGTTTTTTGTACGTATAGCTGTAGGGCAGGTATATTTGAAAATCTTTTAAAAAATCCCACAAGATTTTTATCTTGCTAAACTATAGTTTCATGCATCCAAATAACATATCAACATCCATTTACCTCCTGGAAGTTTCAGGATGGCATGTGGAGGTTTCAATGTGTTGGGGTCATTGTGTGAAAATAGCCCAATCAGAGGAAGATGGGCTACTATTGCTGCTACCATCACTTCAAAGCTTGTTGTGTATCACTGCTAGTATCTAGTTTTCAGTTCTTTTTCACAGTAGTGGAAGCAATAAGTGTCTTATGGGCACAAGAATGAATCCTTAAGGTGCCAGGAAGTATTGTTTCAGCAGGCCCATGGTTTTTATGGTCAGTACTGCTTTATGTGGCTCCTGTGTGGCTGACCTTGAGATTTTTGTGCTCTTGGTGAACAGCTGATATCTTTGGCAACTCACAGCGATCACTCCTTGCTACTACAAATTTGAATTGTATTTGGGAGAAGCTTTGCATCTATTAATGCTCACCGCGACTACTTGAATGAAACGTCTATTGCTGCCTCCCATCCTTTAAGGGTTAATAGGTTTAAAATTGATCAAATATTGTTGTGCCATACAAAAGTTGATGCCATTTATCTAGTTTCACTACCTGTTTCAGCTGGGATTTCCATGGTCATGGCTATTATTAAAAGTTTTTTTTGTGATGTTTTCTTGTTTTTGTTATTACTGCAGGTTCCCTACTTTGAGACTAGTGCAAAAGAGGCCATCAATGTGGAGTTGGCCTTCCAGACTATTGCCCGGAATGCCTTGGCCCAGGAGAATGAGGTGGAATTGTACAATGAATTCCCTGACCAGATCAAGCTGACTAATGATAATAAGGAAAAGCATGAGGCCTGTTCTTGCTAATGATCACTGTAATGGTAAGACTGAGTTTCAACTTTATTGTAGAAGTAGGGAAGACAGTTATAGAAGTAGTGGATTTATGATTACATTTCCTAATTAATATGTGTACTAGCTGGCCCTCCAGACTGAAGCAGTAGTTTGACTGTATCTTTGTTCCATATCTTCCTTTCTGCAGCAGTGTATTTTTTAGGAATTTTGCATGATTTAGTTCATTTGATCACAAGAAATGCTCATTGGTTGATCTACATATTTGAGACAATGAATAGCATTAATAAGATTCAGCAATTGAGGTTACCATAGTTACTGGAGTTTTCCCCCTATCTCACATTTTGCACGGCTGTTACCACCAATGTTTGAAATGGTCTCTTTAATGTAATGTGTAAATAGGTACTAAATATGTGGCACACTTGCGCGCACACACACACACACACACACACACACACACACACACACACACACACACACACACACACTCACTCACTCACACTCGCATGCACACAGCACGCTCAGCTCATAACCGAGAGGGCCCAGGTTCGAGTCCTGGGCGCGGCGAGGCAAATAGGCAAGCCTCTTAATGTGTATCTAGCCCATGTTCACTTAGCAGCAAGTAGTTAAGGGATGTAACTTGAGGGGTTGTGGCCTCACTGTCCCGGTGTGCAGTGTGTGTTTCAGCCCTATCTGAAGATCGCTCTATGAACTCTGAGGTTGCTCCGTAGGGAGCAGGCGACTGCGACAGTGAATTACACGCACAACGCACACTTGCATGCACACACACACTCACTTACATGCTCGCACGCACGCACATGTGTGCACACATACATACACATACACACATGCAAATGAAAGCTGAGATAGCCACTGCTTTGCAAGTACTGAGTCAGCTGTGTAAACAATGACCTCTGTGCTGGCAGTGCTGTGCCACACACACCCATTTTGTGTCTTGAATGGCTTGAACAACTCAAATGTTTCAGATTGGTAAAAGCTGTCAAGGATATTTTAGCTAGTACATAAGCCAAGTAGCTTCAAATTGATCAAGTAAAGGTCATAAAATGCCTGCCAGCACACAAGAAAAAGAAAGAAAGTATAATAAAATGAAAGTGTCCACTTTATGCAATATTTGCCTTATATGAGTGTGATTTAGGTGGGGTTTACTGTATTGTTAATATTTAATGATTTTTATGCTGAATTAATTTCTTTGAGCCTCACATAAACTTCAGGTAGATATGAAAGCAAAATTTATTTAAACACTAACATCTTGCTTTTTCTCATGATGTGGCTTTTGAATTTGTTTTGAGATGTGAAGCATTCAACATCACAAAGGTCTCTTAATTTAAAGTAAGATGCATAGTTACCCTAACATCTATCTCTTTGTATATACCTTACTGTTGTTCATTCCTTTTATCTATATAAAGTGAAGTACAGCATGAACATTGTAGGACTTCCTCAGCACAGTAAAACTTTTGTATTAGGTATATAAATATGCAGGACATCTTACCATTGGTAGAGAGAGCAGTCAATCATCAACGAATAGCCATATTCCATGTTTTCTTTTGGGAGACACAAAGTAGAAGAGCATGACCAGAGCTGGTCATGATATGGATACTAATAGCAGCTGGCTTCTTGTCAAAGATTGATGTAGTATTTATATGTATTAGTAACAAATCTCTCTCTCACTCTCTCTCTCTCTCTCTCTCTCTCTCTCTCTCTCTCTCTCTCTCTCTCTCTCTCTCTCTCTCTCTCTCTCTCTCTCTCTCTCTCTCTCTCTCTCTCTCTCTCTCTCTCTCTCTCTTAGATTCAATTTTAGATTGAATACCAAGTATATTTCTTCCAATTGTAGTGAGGAACACAAAGATTGACACCATTTACTGATGTTATTACATGATAATCTATATTTTGGCATCTTTGTGTCTGCATTGTAGTCTGGCTTTTTTGGTAGTCTAGTCTAGTCTAGTCTTGTCCTTTGGGTATGGTACAAAGATATCAGTCTTACATTCAGCTGTAATTAATTCTATATTTTATTTGAAGTGTGTTGATGCAATATATAAATGTAAAGTAAAATTGGAAGTGACAGCATTTTTATTGGATCAGTGTTTAGAGATAGCTGTTCTCTTTAATGAATATGCAGTTTTTGCTGTTGTTGAGAGTATCATATAGAGGAAAGTATTTTTTATCTTAAATTTTTCATTGCATTGACACCCTCCAAGAATAGCCATGGATGAATGGAGGTATAGCTTGACTAGAATCTTTATAGAACTAGTAAAAAAAAGATGTGACTAGGACCTGTGTGAAGTTTCATTCAAGTTGTCAGAGTACATATTTGATGCTTAGGGATTAATGGATTCTGTTTTTTTAAGTGTATGGAGGTAGGAAATTCAGAATATATGTGTGAAATGATATTCATATTGTTATTTTTTTATAAATAGCCTCCAAATCAAGTTGAAAGTACAGTAAAAGTCCATCAATCCAATGATCCTAATTTTCCAGTTGTCCAAAGAATGGTTAAGGTGGGGTGAAGAAATTTATTTATTCTCCAAATTTGATCTTAGCACAAATTCAAACCAGGTGCCAGATGCACTGTCGTGGTAAGGATGGAAGTAGATTCTGCTACCAACATTACTTTACCTACTAAGTCCACAACAATAGACAGTGCAATACAGTGATGAGTCTTCTATAAATAAATGTGTTGTTTGAATGATATGGAAGTATTGTCTGTTATGCCCACTGGACTTTAAGGTATTGCATTATTGTTTATTGTGTTTGGTGGGATATATTGTTGGTGGTGATTATCACTCCTGAGAAGAAGACTTGCTGATTTTTTTAGGAGCTATTTTAACACTGTGGTGAAAAAAGGTTGAAATCTGTCATTGAATGTTTTTAAGTGGTTAAGTGTGTGTCTGTCTGGATATGTGGATGCGATTGTAATGTTTACATAGAAGCTACATGATTGATTCTCAATTTCACTGACATCTAGTGACATGTAACCTAACTTAACCTTAATTATATTGAAAAATATAAAGGTATAGAAAGTTTGCTATACAAAGAAAAAAATGTAGAGAATCATTTGCATCGCTGTTCACCAATAACAAGTCAACAATGCTTGTGGCAGCTGCTGATGCAGTCAAGGGTGTTTTCAGAGATTTTTTTTGTAATTTTCTTGATTCCTGATATCTTCTGCAACAACAATTTGATGCTCCCTCACCCAAAAACCCTAATTTTGCCCAGGTCCCCTAAGATCATAGGGGATGAGAGGTAGATGTAAGTTGAAAGAAGTTATGACTTGAAAACTATCCATTAGCAAAGAAAATTATGTAAAATTAAAACATCAATCAGTTCACTACAAGTCTTACCAGAGAAAAATGCGAAAATCATTTGGATGTGCAAAATGGAAAATTTTGCATACTTGTATGGCAGTCTTTGCACGATGGTTTCCAGAGATACATCCTAATAATCCAAAGAAACTTGTATCCAAAACCACTCCCAGTTACCTTCTCATCAGATTAATGGACTTTTATTGTAGTGTTTCATTGGATGATTTTTATGCATTATAGAATATTTTCTGTAGAACTGAGATATATTTTTTAAAATGCTATTATCCTTTTTTTTAATGTGTAAAAGATATTTCCTACACCATTTTCTTTGATTGCAATGAGCTTTCAACAGATATTATAGAAAAATTTATCATCTTGCAGATTTTCTTAGTTGATAAGACAGAGTCATTCTGTCCTACTTGTGATATTGGAGAAGCGAGCGTGGGAGAAGAGTGGCGGTCCAAGGCCAGGCCCAAGAGCAATGTTTGAGTGGTCAAAGTCTTGTACATCTCACCTGTTTTTTTTATTTATTTTTTTTATTATTAATATTATTATACAGCTATATATTTGTAGTTTACCACCAAAAAATTTATTAAGAAAATTTCTAATCATATCATGGGTGGCTTGAATAGATTTAGGGATGGACTTTACAAATTTATACATACTACATGTTCTTAAGGCATAAATTTTTAAGGAAAATTTATTATTGATCCCTCAAATGATGGGTTAGGTGGGTAGATCAAGCTCTTGCAAAAACATAGCCTGGCTGGCAACCTTGGTAGACCCAATGTGTGTATAGCCTTGGGGTGTTAACACTTCTTGGTTTAAGAATGTGCAGATCAAATAATTATTGATATTCATGCTTCATAGCATGTAATTAATCTCAAGGAAAAGTTAATTTTTGTTAGTAACAGACATATAAATTTACTCAATGCTCAGTGCTGTATACTTAGACCACCAAAATCTTTGTAATTTCTGTAACAGGATGTAAATTTACTTGGCATGTATTGTCTTTAGAAGCTAAAACTATTTTCTTCATGACAACTTTATCCTCTTTTGTAACTTTTGCAAAACTACTCAAAGAACTCTTAACAAGTGCCTGAAGAAGTTTGGTCAAGTAAAATATGCAATTTCAATCAGTTTCTTGCTGAAAAGGGAAAAAATAGAATCAGGCACTTTTTTCTAGTATCTTCATGAAATATCAACTTTACACCATATTTGACATGCATTGGAAATATCCAATTTGATTGATATTGAACACTCAAAAGAAACATATAAAGGATATATATATATATATATCCTTTATATGTTCTTTATATATATATATATATATATATATATATATATATATATATATATATATATATATATATATATATATTTATATATATATTTGGGTAGGAGGCCATTCTGTATACAAGTTTTATTAAAGTCTACAGCAGTAACTGCATTATTGAGTTTATAAGAGGTTTTCTCTATCCTCCAGATGAGAGAATGTAAGTCCTGGTTTACTGAGTTTAGGAGATTTCCAAAGTCCATTAGAATTCTCTTTTAGTAGCAGCTGGGGGTGTTGTTTGCCTTTTTCTACTAAAAGAGAATTCTAATGGACTTTGGAAATCTCCTAAACTCAGTAAACCAGAACTTACGTTCTCTCATCCGGAGGATAGAGAAAACCTCTTATAAACTCAATAATGCAGTTACTGCTGTAGACTTTAATAAAATATATATATATATATATATATATATATATATATATATATATATATATATATATATATATAGCTCCAGAAGTTGAAGATCTTGTCATTTTGATAAAAAAAAATGTTTTACACATGACTTTTTCCCACATTGTTATCAGGGGCATTTACTTTTAACTGAAAAGTGCATAGATATATTGTGAATGTTGGCAGGTGTAAGGTTATGGTATGATTACTTGTTCTCATATTGATGTGCTAATTTTGGTTACATTTGTGAATGGGTTTCATACAATCTAGTGGAGGTAAAATGGTGAATGTATTACATATTATGACTCATAATTTTACTATTGCTTGTAAGCTTGAGAGTTGAAGCTGTTTTCAGTCTGTGTCATTTGCAAATGTGCTCACTTGTGAAATTTAAATGCCCTGAAGCTTTTACAAGTGTGCTAAAAAGTATATGTGTATTGAACATTTTTTAAGTAATGTTTGATTTCTAGGACTAACTTGAGCACCTCATATATATATATATATATATATATATATATATATATATATATATATATATATATATATATATATATATATATATATATATATATAATCACTACTGTCCATAGATTAAAATTTGACAAAAACTTCAGTGCATAATGCAGCAGCTAGACTGAACTAGTTGTAAGAAACAAGTGAATAATGAGGACATGGCATGAAATGCTATAGACAAACCACTCGGTAGTTTTCATGGTTCTAAACATGGTAACAAGCAGGTTGTTTTCCCTGCTATCAATTTATATAGACTATCTGGAGGTGGTCTTTTCTGTCACTGTATTATTGCTAATGAGACTTCACCAAGGAGCTTGTGATGTGAACAAAGTTGTGCAGAGTGGTATTTTGATTAAGCTGCAGTTCACCTGAAAACTTTAATTGTTCCTATAGTCTAAACCACTGATGAGATTGTTAGGGACATGTCTGCCTCAGCGCATTACAATATCCTTCACACCAAAGCTCGAGTTCTCTTATTTTATACTGTGATTGCTAGATCAGTTCAAAGTTGATTATATTCATGATTTTTTAACATATATCAATTACTTGTACATATGTGTAAAGTTCACCGAAGCATAGTAGGCAGTTTAATCCATGTTGCAATTTTTAAGTATCCTAGTTTAGATATTTCTTCCTAGATAATTTTCTTTCCCCCCTAATGAATTGTTTATTAATCTTAAGGATAAGTTTTGAAGAATAGCCATCATTCATTTGGCCTCTAGGGACAAGGCAGGTCCTTCTGTGGCCATTGGTTTGGGAGTATGCCACATTGTTAGTGTAAGGGGGGAAATTGTTAACAGTGTCCATTTTTTAATACTTATAGCATAAAATTGGGTCTAAATTGGACTTCCTTGTATCTAACAAAGAGAAGGTGAAAGTTTGCATGCATTACTTTATGAAGTGTATGCGTGACTTCTCTTTGTTGTAATGGTGACCAGATGAGTGGCTAAAGCATCAGGTGACCAATGAACATCAAATTGTTGCCATTTACTCTAATTTTATATCACCTTTTTGTAATTTACATTCAAATTTTTGTTAGTATGTTAAGTTTGCTATATATTCACTTTATAATGTGGCTAGATCTGTATTATGTATTAAATACAAATATTATGTATGTTTGATTGCTGTGAGATGAATCCCTCCTTTCTTGTTATTACAAACCAAAAGTAGAGTTGAAGACCTGTCACAAGTAGGTACTTTTGGGATCTGTTCTGGGTTTTCTTATTCATTTTTTTTTTTATTTGTTTTCCTTCAAAATCATCTCCCAGAATACACAAAAACTGCAATATTATTAATTTGTTTCCTGATGATACTAAAGTATTGAAGGAAATTGGGAGTTTAGAGAGGACCTAATAGTATATGGAATACATAAAAGCTTCAAAAGAAATAACACTATTGGGATTTCACCTTAACAGAAGTTAAATGCATTTTGGCATGGAAGTTCCAGTCACACTATACATATTACAGAATTTGAATTCTGCAATACCTGAAAGCAGAGAAAAGGGTTACCACTGATGAATGTCTGTCCTACCATTATGCAAAAAAGGTAAGCAACATGATACTTGACATACATTGAACCCCCTCCCAGTAATTTGTGCAGAGATCCTCATTACACAATATATAATACCAAGCAAAATTCAGACTAGAATGTATAAATTGATTTGGAACACATGCAAAAGGGTATTGGCATAGTCAAAAACATTAACAGTGATGGGCAACTGATCTCAGGTTTCTCATATATTAAGAAAGGCGGAGGAAGTTAACTTAACAACAATTATTTTCAAAAGAGCAAGAGAAATTAATGAAATATGGAAGATTTTTTAATGCATTCATGACATTGACTGTGCCCAGAGAGTTCACCAAATGACCGAGGTAGATACTTACATGTAAACTTCCCACTTGGTGAAGTAGTTTTCCTATCTATAATTCTAACAAAAGTGGCTTCTTCTTCATGGCAGCTGTCATTGACTAAAACTGTTTCTGATATATATATCAAATTTCCAGCCCATATCTCATCACTTGACAGCAGCAGAAAATTATCATCATGAATTGGGTACATTACAAACTGTTGCAAATACTTCTTGTTGTAGTCAATCCTAGCAACCTATGAAATCCTATTATGATCATTAACATCGTGTTGGCTATGCTAACGATGACTTTAAACAGTGAGATAAACATTCTTTCTTTTGGAAGTTTGGAAAATGTTCAAACTATTGCACCAATCTGCCTGGGGGTAGTACATGGGGTACATACCCAAAATAGATATTATGCAGAATCATATTGCACAAACAAAGTTTGAAAATAAAACATAAACTATTTTTTTCAGAAAAGTTTTATATTTCTTAATATACTGAAACATACTAATTGTATAATAAAAGTGTTATTGTTTAGGCTGGTGGTCGCGGGAACATTTGCGCTGCATGCTTGCCGTTCTGAGATAGCTGCCGTGCTTTCCACATTGCTGGGACTCCGCCGCTCTGACTTCCCTGGGTGGATTGTGCTGCGTCTGGCCCCTTGTGACTAGAACCACCTGTCTCCACGCTGCGTCATATGCCAAATTCTTAGGACTGCGGAAGGCATTCGCAAATCTGTATTAATTTATCAAAAAAGTAAGTATTCTTAGCAAGTAAGGAGAGGTTCCACTCATTGGCAACTAAATGTGCCTTTATTTTTCCAACTGTGTGTTGCCTTTGAACAGTTTTCCCCTCTTTGTAGGGTGGAATAAAAAACTGTTTGTGTTTTCAATTCCTCTCCTCTGAATGACTGTCTTCAGCTTTCTCGCCGCCACAATGTTGCATCTCTTGCTATCTCGTACCACTGTTTTCACGACAAATGCTCTTCTGATCTTGCTGACTGGATGCCTCCTCTGCCCCCGCGGCCTCATAGCACAAGATTTCTGGTAGTGGTGGAGAAGGCTGTCAGTCTAACAGACATGAAAAAGAAGTAAACCAGTGGGAAGTATACATTATTCTAAGACACTTTTCTTTTATGGACTTTCTTTGGGAATACTCATTTAGTATTTATAATCATTCAAAGTCTTGCCCTAGATCAGGTTGTACTTGAGGTCAGCAAACTTAAAAAAAAACAATAAAAATGCATCAGTTGGTTCTCAATAGGTTAGGTTAGGTGTATGTATAGGTTTGGTTTCATTGCAACGCATCAATGGCTGTATATGCAAAGAACACAAGTCTAAGGATTTCCTCCAAATCTAGGTATTTTTTCCTAGATGTAGGGAATTTTTTATAATGGTTTCCCTGTGGCAGGAATGCCAATTTTGTGTTCTAGGCATCAGAGTACAACCATTGATGCATTTTTTATTACTTTATACCAGACTGATGATTTTCTCCACCTTTACCAGATTTTTTTTTGTCTTCATGCTATTCATGCTTCATGCTGTCCTCTGTAATGCAAGAGTTGACCAGTATTCTCAGTCATTCTTGCCTTTTTCTGGAAAACTTGAACTCCCTACCTACTTTGGTAAATTTTTACTTTAACACCAGTTTCAAGTTGGCTTTCCCTACCCTTCCCATCTGTTAGAGCTTTCCATACTGAGTAATTTGGCCCCATATGTAACTGGCGCAAAGCAGTTATAATGGCGCTAGTGATTTTTAAGATAAGTAACCAGGTAAGTAACCAAATTTGCAAGACGCGGGCGGGACGCGACTAGCCACCCAGCACTAATGTAACTGTCGTGTCTTGAGGGTAACTGAATTGCTGAAATTAGCAAATGACCGATAGTATAGGTTAAGTGTACTTAAACTATTTTTTCAGTGTCATGGGTGTGGACGGAGCCACATTTTTCTGGTAGATTTTGTTTTTTTGGATGAATTTGCTTATTTTCATAACAACTAATTTACTTATGTGAGTGGGACATATAAAAAATGTTGATTTGCTGCAGAAAGTTACAAGATTCATTAAAAAAACATGAAAATCTATCAGAAAATTACAGTTTTGTCCAAAAATATTTGATAGGTTTATTCATCATAGTTTGGGGTGTTGTAATCATTGTAATCAGGGAACCTGGTTCATGTAAGCTTGGTATGCAAACAATTGTTTTTATTCTTGTGAGTTTATGATAATGATTGCTTTAATCTATCTTTTGTTTATTTTAATTTACCAGGAAGACCTTGATTAATGGGAAATCTGATTGATTTGCAATGACTATGTATCAAGAAGAGTTTGTGCAGCTTAAATGGAATACTCACCAACTGGCATTCTTCGAGACTCTGAGCAGCTTACGAGACAAGGTAAGGGTATTGGCTGCTATGGTGCTTATGATGCTCTCTCTCTCTCTCTCTCTCTCTCTCTCTCTCTCTCTCTCTCTCTCTCTCTCTCTCTCTCTCTCTCTCTCTCTCTCTCTCTCTCTCTCTCCCCATATAGATTCAACATGTTCATAAAAAGATGCATCACTGAAATACAGACATTAGTTATACTACATATTTACTTTTTAGAGAATTCAATGGTACTGTAAATAAATTAGATAGAAATGCTTTTGATAGTTTAAAGCCTATGGTATATATATTCAGCTTTTCCTTAAAGTCTTCAATGTTTTTTAATTGACCACAAATTTTGCTTCATGATTGTTCTTTTGTTAGTGACCCTCATCTTCTATATTGTCTTGTATCCCTTTTGTTCCATGTGTTTGTGTATGGATGTGAATGTAGCTGTAGATGGGTGTATTGTACCTTACATTCTCATTGCAGCAAGTATACACAGATGTGACCCTGTCCTGTGGTGATCAGTTTTACCCTGCCCATCGCCTGGTGCTGTCTGCCTGCAGCACTTTCTTTGCAAAGACACTTGAAGTTTCTGGTTGCAAGGCTCCAACAGTCCTTCTACATGGGATTGATCAATCAACCCTGGAGCAACTTCTGATGTTTATGTATGATGGACAGGTATGCATTATGCTTTCATGGAGGTATGTGCTGTTATATTAGAGAACGTCTAGCTTTTTAAATGATTAAATTTTGATTAAGCCTCTACTCGATGTATACACTATCAAGCACCTCTCGATTTATAAACCTGTGACAATTAGTACTCATCACAAGAAGACTATTCCTGTTATTTTGGACCTCAGCTATATCTGGAATTTTGCCATGATAATAACGTAATTGAATGGGGCATTAATATATATATATATATATTATATATATATATATGTATATATGTATGTGTGTGTGTGTGTGTGTGTGTGTTTTATATATACATATATATGATATATATATATAATATCTATATATATTAATATATATATATATATATATATATATATATATATACAGATTGTATAGAATGATCCAACCTGTTCCATATTTACAAAGTTTCATTGACTTGAAATTATTATAGAATACAGCAAAACTTGCTATATTTTTCCTTATTTACAGGTTACAATTTCAAGAGAGGAATTACCAAAACTGCTGAAAGCTGCCAAGTGGCTAGAAGTAAAAGGTTTGGATTCAGCTCATGATAAGCACAAGGTTAATGAAGCTTCAAGTTCAGGGGAAGGATTTGATTCCACTCTTTTCCCAGAAATTTGGAGTCAGCTATGTTCATCATTCAATGGTACCAACATATTACAAGAGAATATAGAAGAGGCAATCAAGATTTACAAACAAATGATCAACAAGATGCAGCAAATTGAAGTTGCTAACAAGCAAAGTTCAGAATCAGTGCAGGATTCATCAGAATTAGTAACAAATGAAGAAGATAAATCTGAAGACTTTATTTTGGGGGTAAATTTTGCTGTTGATTCTCCAACAAATCCAAATTTTGAGGAGGTTAAAGACAGCTCCTCTTCCATCCATCCGGAAGATGATAGCAACAGTTCCTTCCATGGATGGACGGAAGGTGAAACTAATTTTGAATTGGATATGAAAAAGGAATTGAAAAAGTCAAGTGAAACAGCTGAAGCAAGTGATGTGAATTCTTCAAGTTCCCCCAAGAACTCTACTGAAAGTAGCAAGGTAAGTATTGTGAATTATCATAAAAGTAAACTATCTTTTATCTACTTTTTCTCAAGTTAGCAGGTTCTAAATGATTTGTGTCCTCTTCACTACCTTTCATTTTCATCAAGATTTATCATAACCATCACAATTTCACAATTTGTTCAAGTATGTAGTTATAACTTTGTCTTCTGCCATTAAGTTTCTTTCTTTTTATTTCACCATGCTCCAGTGGGAGGTATGGTATATGTAGAGGAAAGATTAACTCAAATGACCTCATACACCATCATATAATAGAAACAAATAAAGAGATGAAAAAGGAATTGAGACTGAGGGTGTCCTTGGAGGAGAGAGGATGAAAGCAATGTGTATGATCGGATACACAACCCAGGAAATCATTACCTGTGATTGTGAGAAGAGGAATTAAAGAATAAGCTATGGGAGGTAGAGGATACTTGGGATGCACCTAGCAATCCCTACATCATGTATCCTGTATCAAACACTTGTGTGCCTCCCAGCTGGAATAAGCAAAGAATTGTTACTGCTATAGTAATGGTTTCTAATTGACAGCAGGTAGAAGTGTTATAGAAACTACTCTGCAAGAACACATAGGACCCATAAGTGATCGGAAGTGAAAGGGGTTACAAGAAGATAAATAAGACCACATATGTTGATCTTACTTATGATGTTTATCATGCATTTACTGGAATAGGTGAGATGCATCTGTGGTGTAATGACTTGTGATGATAAATATGACCTGTGTTGTTAGGTTGCTGATTGGACTCCTACCCACTCCCATCCCAAAACCTACCCATAATCAATCAATCTCTTCTCTAGAAACTGGTCAAAATGAGCACAATGGTTTCAATAATGTATGCAGTAATGTTCAAATGACAAATGAATAAAATGCAGACTTTGCTCTTTTGAGATGTAGATAAGAATATAGGTACATAGGAATAAATTGCATAATTGCATGCTGAAAGACAAAATGTGGCATTATTTGAACTTCATCTAGGTACCTCCTGCACATTGACACAGTCCTACACAAAATAACCTGATAAACTGCCAACCCACAGAAACCAAAATTTTCCCATCCATTTCATTGGGTGGGAAAGGAACAGACCTACCAAATCCTTTGTTTATTCCAGTTGAGAGGCACACAGTAGCACTTGATACCAGATATGTGCTGCAGGGATTGCTGGATGCATGCCAAGCTGCTCTCAAAACACTGGGTGTGAGGATTAATGTATTTTCCATGGATTGTTCAATAATCGAGTTATGGTTTGATAATTGAGGCAATTTTGAGCTGGAAATTTCATTTGGTAACCAATTTGTTTGTAAAAGGAGTCATTTGGTAACCAAGGTTCCATAGCATTATTTTTTAATTCATCTGTACAACTATCTGCACATCTTTTGGAGAATGAAATGCTTGCATATCAAAACTACCTCAGATAATCTTATCAAGGTAAGTGTTATTATTATTATTATTATTATTATTATTATTATTATTATTATTATTATTGTCATCAGTTTGTTATGTTTATCATTATTTTATTTATTTTTGTTTATTTATTTTCTCTTTCTACCCTGGCTTATGTTTCAGGATGGGTTAATTAGGTACTAAGTTAGGCCTGCAAGTCCTTGGCATGCTTCTCAAAGGTTCTTTTATTTATTGCATTGTTCTCTTCCTGATAAGATTGCAAGGCATCCTGTATTTCTTAGACCCTATTCATATCTAAATCCCTTTCTTTTTTCCCTCAATGATATATGGAAACCCTTCCCTTTCCTGTCACACTCCACTTCTTTCCCTTTATAACTCCAGACCCACTACAGTTACATTAGTGTGTTATATCACCACTAATGTCTAGCACATTTATCTTTCAGTTAACATTATTAACTTATTTGATTATAGTTGTACTTATTTATTTATTACTTTTATTTTATTTTACTAATTAAATTATAAATTTATTTCATCCTATTTTAGAGAGACTATTTCATGCCCTATATACATGTATGAAAAATTGTGTTGATTAAAAGCATTTTTTGTAGACTTTGTACTACACTCTGATGTTAAGTAAATTATTGATATTTACAGGAAAATAATGCTACAGATATGAACAAGAGAAGTCTGAAATGTAAACATTGCAGGAAGTCTTTCAAAATTCGCAAAGACATTGCAACACATCTTCGTACTCATCATGGTGAGATACATCATTTTTGCTTCACCTGCCAAACAGAATTCTCAAATAAGAGAGAGTTCACTATGCATATGAAACTTCATAAGGCATCAACAGTGCATTCTTGTAACATGTGTGAATATGTGACTCACAGCCAGTATGGTCTCAATAAACATATTCTTATGAATCATAGAACTCCAAAGTCAGACTTGATGCTTCCCAAAATACAACTTACAAGGGAAAGAATAAAAAAATCTGAAGTTCCTAAAAGAACATTGCAAAACTCAGACATACAAGAATGCTCCATTTGTCTGAATAGATTTAAAGATGAGACAACCCTTAAAGAACATGTAGATAAAGGTTGTAAAGGGATAACTAAAAGTAAAGATGGTTATCATTGTCCCACATGCTTGTATGTGTCTGATAGGTTACGAAGTGTTCAGGATCACTTGAGTAAACACACAGGTATTTACCGTTTCCGCTGCTCCTATTGTCCCTACCAGTGTATCAGGAACTTCGCCCTAAGACATCATATCAATAAAAAACACCCAGAAGAGAAATTAATGAATTAAGAAATATTTGCACAATTGTAATGTAATGGCATTTTTTTTACAATTGAGTTTTGACAATTGGATTGAAAATACAGTATTGGCTTGTGAAAGGTTATTTCACTGATTGAGGTAATTTGAATGACTTTTCATTTGGGTATATTGTATCATTAGTTTACCTTAAAAATAATATGAATGACTTCATTTGGGTATATATATATATATATATATATATATATATATATATATATATATATATATATATATATATATATATATATATATATATATATATATATATAAATATATAAACAAGGCTGTGGGAGCAGGGGAGGCATCCAGTTAGCATGAAAATAGCAGTAAAAGAGATTCAAGAGAGGCAACAGTGCGGCAATGAGAAAGAGGCTGAAGACAGTCAGTCAGAGGAGAGTTGATGAGATGAAAAGCTTTTGATTCCACCCTGCTGTTCAACAGAGCTGTATGAGTGGAGCCTCCCCAGACATGTGAAGCATACTCCATACATGGGCGGATGAGGCCCCTGTATAGAGTTAGCAGTTGGGGAAGTGAGTAAAACTGGCGGAGACAGCTCAGAACACCTAACTTCATAGAAGCTGTTTTAGCTAGAGAGGAGATGTGAAGTTTCCAGTTTAGATTACAAGTAAAGGATAGACCTAGAATGTTCAGTGTAGGAGAAGGGGACAGTTGAGTGTCATTGAAGAAGAGGGGATTTGTGTCATATATGTAAATATTAAATAATAATAGTAGTAATGATAAAAAGAAAATGAAATAATACGCCTTTATCCACAAAGACTCCTTCAGCCTCAAGGGAGACTTAGATTTGACGTCACTATTTTTGTTTATTTTATTGTTGTACTCTTGTGTAACATGTATTTTATTACTTTGGGCAATAACTTTTTTAATATGATATTTCGTGATTTTTATGGGTTTTAGGGGAACATATAAAAGTCATTGAACACACTGAAGCAATTATGAATTCAAATTTTGTTCAAAAACTGATTTGATGGAAAAAGAAAGCATTCAGTGGCTGACTTTGCTCTCCATTTTAAAGAAATTCAATGAATGATGGTTACATCATTCATAAACTTTCTCTCCATGTACACAGTTCTTACCTTATTGGTATATAACCTTTTCCTATAATACAAACTTCAACTTTATTATCAATCGTAATTTATTAGAGTACTTCTGTCTACTTTTTACTAAAGAAAACCACGTCACTTGCTTACAAATCTTATTCATAATTTTGGTCCTTGTACCCTATATATATGTTATTTGAATAGTCTTTTTCAGCTGCTTTGTGCAGTTGCATATTATCACTATGATAATTGCTTGAATTATGTATTTGTTTTTTTAATACATATACATAACTATTCAATTCCTGTGGCTCAATAGCATCCAATCTCTTCTGTGATATAGAGACTTTGTTAAATGATTCAACTTTTTCAGTAATCCTTATTGCTCAATGTTGATCTTAAGATCTTTATTGTTTATCTCTTTTTATTATTAACATGTAATCCATTTTTTCATGCTGTGCATGGCATCTCATGGAATTCCACTGTTAAAGTTACAGTGTGTAATATAGTAGTCTTAAACATTCATGTATTAAGGTAACACCAAAGCTCAAAAAATTACTATTATACTGAATATATTAACAATGTGTTCAATTTATTTTCTTTGTATTTCTTTTGATGATACTCATTATTCTTTGAAGACAGGAAGAACTGAGTACACCTTTAGTATTGTTTGGAACTATTTGCCTCAGGGTTGTTTATGCCTGGGAGCACCAACAACTACTTGAGGTGATCTATGGTGGCTTAATACTCTCATGATGAAAGTCTCTTTTTTATTTCATGTTTTAGTAATGAGGCAAAGATAAATTTAAAATGTGTGTGTGTGTGTGTTTGTGTGTGTGTGTAGCTGCCATATATCAACTATGTGCCTCCACAGGGATTTCAGCCTGACATATATAGATATTTAATTATTGTATACATAATAACCTCAACAGCTTCTATATGTATATTAACTCTGGTGTATTATGATGTTAGTTTTCAATTCCCTTTGTAAGCAGTTGCTGAGAAAATAACTTAAACAGTTTATCAGTACTTTGGGAATGGAGGTGGATTTTCAGATATTGGCATATCTGGCATGTAAAACCTTTATTGCAAACAGTTCCATTTTGTGATAATAACATTGAAAGAATCTGAAAATAAAGTTTGAAAGCTATTTTTTCCAGCTTGAATTTGTATTAATATATTGACTTACACATTCCCATCATTACATGATAGTGCTTGTGAAGCTTCAAATTCCTGAAATATAGCAGTTTCTATTTTCAATTGTCTTTTTAATTTATTCATGTATATTTTTTCCCCATAGAGTGAGAAAACCAGCCTATGGCTATAGAAACAAAAAAACAAGAGGTGGAATGTGCCTATATATTTGCCATTTTTCAAAAGTTGAGTGCATAAGGACAGTACCAGGTTGATTCACCCCCCATGACAATACACCCTAAGTCATTTTGCCCCAGAAGTTGAGGCGAATCAACTTCATCTGTAGTTGATGCTTCCCAATTCTCCCCACAACCAAGCCATTACAAGTCATAGGCAGATGGAAATACAGAAGCAGGGAGAGAGTTCCAGAGTTTACCAGAGAAAGGGATGAAAGACTGAGAATACTGGTTAACTCTTGCATTAGAGGGGTGGACAGAATAGGGGTGAGAGGAAGAGGCAAGTCTTGTGCAGCGAGGCCGTGGGAGCAGGGGAAGCACGCTGTTAGCGAGATCAGAAGAGCAGTTAGCATGAAAATAGCAGTAAAAGAGAGCAAGAGAGGCAACATTGTGGCGATGAGAAAGAGGCTGAAGACAGTCAGTCAGAGGAGAGGAGTTGATAAGACAAAAAGCTTTTGATTCCACCCTGTTCAAAAGAGCTGTATGAGTGGAGCCTCCCCAAACATGTGAAGCATACTCCATACATGGGCGGATGAGTCCCCTGTATAGAGTTAGCAGTTGGGGAGGTGAGTAAAACTGGCGGAGACGGCTCAGAACACCTAACTTCATAGAAGCTGTTTTAGCTAGAGAGGAGATGTGAAGTTTCCAGTTTAGATTACAAGTAAAGGATAGACCAAGAATGTTTAGCGCAGGACAAGGGGACAGTTGAGTGTCATTGAAAGAGAGGGGATAGTTATTTGGAAGGTTGTGTCGAGTTGATAGGTGGAAGAATTGAGTTTTTGAGGCATTGAACAACACTAAGTTTGCTTTGCACCAATCAGAAATTTTAGAGAGATCAGAAGTTAGGCGTTCTGAGGCTTCCCTGCGTGAGCTGTGTACTTCCTGAAGGGTTGGACGTCTTTGGAAAGACGTAGGAAAGTGCAAGGTGGTATCGTCAGCATAGGAGTGGATAGGGCAAGAAGTTTGGTTTAGATCATTGATGAATAATAGGAAGAGAGTGGGTGATGGACAGATCCTTGAGGAACACCACTGTTGATAGATTTAGGGGAAGAACAGTGACCGTCTACCACAGCAGCAATAGAATGATCAGAAAGGAAATTTGAGATGAAGTTGCAGAGAGAAGGATAGAAGCCATAGGAGGGTAGTTTGGGAATTAAAGCTTTGCCAGACTCTATCAAAAGCTTTTGATATGTCTAGGGCTACAGCAAAAGTTTCACCGAAATCTCTAAAAGAGGATGACTAAGACTCAGTAAGGAAAGCCAGAAGATCACTAGTAGAGCGGCCTTTACGGAAGCCATACTGGCGGTCAGATAGAAGATTGTGAAGTGATACATGTTTAAGAATCTTGTTGGGAATAGATTCAAAAACTTTAGATAAGCAGGAGATTAAAGCAATAGGATGGTAGTTTGAAGGATTAGAGCGGTCACCCTTTTTAGGAACAGGCTGAATGTAGGCAAACTTCCAGCAGGAAGGAAAGGTAGATGTAGATCAAGGATTCCATCCTTGATGTAGATAGTTGAAAGGTGCAAGCACGGAGGCACAGTTTCGGAGAACAATAGGAGGGACCCCATCAGGTCCATAAGCCTTCCGAAGGTTTAGGCCAGCGAGGGCATGGAAAACATAATTACGAAGGATTTTAATAGGTAGCATGAAGTAGTCAGAGGGGGGAGGAGAAGGAGGAACAAACCTGGAATCGCCCAAGGTAGAGTTAGCAAAGGTTTGAGCGAAGAGTTCAGCTTTAGAGATAGATGAGATGGCATTGGTGCCATCTGGTTGAACTAAAGGAGGGAAAGATGAAGAAGTGAAGTTGTTGGAGATATTTTTGGCTAGCTAGATGCCTGAAGTCTCGAGGTGAGTTATACCTGGAAAGATTTTGACACTTTCTATGAATGAAGGAGTTTTTTGGCAAGTTGAAGAACAGACGGCATGATTTCAGGCAGAAATATAAAGCACGTGAGACTCAGGTGATGGAAGGCTCAAGTATCTTTTGTGGGCCACCTCCCTATCACGGATAGCACGAGAGCAAGCTGTGATGACAGTAGTACGAGTCTTGACAGCGGTGACTGGGGCAAAAGTTAGCAATACATCACATTTCTTCAGAGAAAAACACAAAGGAGCAAAGTCCTGTCAAGATTCCTATGTTTGTTTGTGTATATGTTGAATCTCTATTAATAATAAGATAAGTGGTCGAGGGAAGGTGAAGTGTTGTCCATGATGATATGAAGCCGGTGAGTGTTCTCAGCAGTGATAATATCCTTGGTTCTCAGGCTTGCTGTTGTGATGCTGGGGAGTGTTCCTTGGTGTGGACTAATGCGTGAAGTGGATGAAGTTGCTACATTACTGGTGGTAGCAGGTCAGTAATCAATTTCATTGGTAGTTCCAGCACACCTATTCAAAGTATTTAGCAGGGGGGAAACAGTAACTACTAATCATGGAAACAACAAAGAGGTATGTATATACCAACTTATAACACAACCTTACAATAGATTATAATAAATAAATGCTTTTCATCAAACAGTTGGTAGAGTAAACCATTTTTTCACCCATTTCAGCTTCATGTAGGTTATCCGTTTTTTTTTTTTTTTTTTTTTTTTTTTCTTAATTAATTATAAGGCTTCAGCTCTTGAAACAAAATATAAGAAGTGGAGTTTAAAATTTCTTGTGTTGGGTAAGGTCACATCACGCAAATAATGTTACCCCCAAACCATATCCAGTTTGAAGGCAAGATTGAATGCAAAACGTACCAATAACCTACGAGTGATAAAACCAAGGATAAAATGTTTTCAGGGAGGCCTCAAAATGTACGAATTTTGATAAGGAATGGGGTCACGAGTTGCGATACAAGTTAGTGATACTGAGGATGTTAATTGTGAAGAACAAGAGGATTTCAGTAAGGAAAAGACTTGCGTTTGGTGAGACGTTTGTGAAAAAGCAATTAGCTCAAGAAAGCTATTCTGGGCGTTATAGATCTAAAGAGACACAGGATGATGGAGCATATAAATGATGCCTAGTGTTCTAATATAGGATGAGGCCGGTGGTAGATTATTGAAGCGTGATAATATTCAAAGTAAAAAACATCTCCGAGTGAGTTAATGGTTTCCTGGCGCGACAAAGGTGTGATTTGAAATACTGTAATTTGCTCTTCCATTTATTACCAACTTTTCTGATATAATTTGAACTGACAATTTTACCTGACTAAAATTGTGAATGAATGAATAATTTTCCTATAGTAGTACACACACACACACACACACACACACACACACACACACACACACACACACAAATTTCGCAATAAAAGTAAAACGAAAAAAAGTGTTTTTAGACACACAGGCACTTTACAATATAATTCGTACTTTACAGTTATATACAGTTCATGATATTGGTATGAATCGATTTAAAGTGACAATGTAATGCGCATGGCAACCTACGATTGTGGGTAGCCAACATAAATTAGGCTAAACTTTACTACGTATGACTATACATAAACATTTCGCAATACCCCTTTTAAATTTGACTAGTAGTATATATATGTGTAAAAAAAGTAGAGTGCTATAGATTGTGGTTAATTACGGTGTAGAAAAGGCACAATTTGTTTCAAGGTTATCACCACAGCGTGAGACAGACCACTACAATCGAGTCCGTGGTGGTGAACGGAGGGACGGGCAGCCTCGGGCTGCTATCACTATTTGCTACCTAAGTATTGCTTCCAAATGCGTCTTCGATCTGAAAAGCGTCAAGATAATGCGCCACAGACAACATATGAGTAGCTCCTAAAGCAAGAAAGGTTGGTAACCACAAATAGCGTTTTCTCTTGGCAATAGTGACCAACCAGCATATGCCCCGCGCAATACATAGGTTGCTAAGGGAATTGATATTACCTTGCTGCTTACTTGCTGAAGAGTATAGTGTATAGAACAGTTACCCATAACCAG
>CM035205.1:2881872-2896219 GCA_020233015.1 Callinectes sapidus
TATATATATATATATATATATATATATATATGATGTATACTAGAGGTTCTTATTTTGCCAAATATGGTTGGTTCTCTACTTAGATTTATCATGGAATACAAAGTTTGGTTTTGGTGTCCCTGGTAATTTTTTTTTTAAGTTAACCTAACTCAAAAAGTAATGTAATCCAAGCTAGTTTAACCTAATCTAACTTTTCATACAATATATTAATTTTCAATAGCATCAATATGAATCAATATTATCCGAGTGCATGATAAAAACTTCATAGATGTGAAGTACAATGAGTATATTACCGCAACATGCTTTTGTGTTATGGGTTACTGCCAAGGACTGATAGTAAACATTTACCTCCCCCACCTTCTCTCTCTCTCTCTCTCTCTCTCTTCAGTGTAGATTCTTTACATTTGATCATTAGTTCTAACAGTTGACCTTTGACCCATGTGAGCCCCCTTGGAGGATTATTTATTTAGTCTATCCTGTAATGTCCTAACTGAATCTTTATGACATTTCAGTGAAATTATGAATGTAGCCCATTGTGAGTAAATGTTAAATTTCTAGCATGTTTAGTCAGTCGATGAAAATTTTCCCGGTAGATTTCAGTGGGTGGTAATGGTGCATTATTACTCTTCTTTCTCTTTTGTTATTTCCTGCTAGACCTTCTTGTAATCCATTGTATACATATCACATTATAGTATAAAGTGTTGGAAAAATGTCATCAACCTGAAACAAGCTGGAGGACCTATGAGAATGCGTTCGTGAAGAGGGGGGCGCAAAACTAAAACAACATAAATCGAACTATATATATACCCACACCCTCTTTTATATATTCAAATAGGAATCTACACAATTTATTGGCTCCTTGACAGTTTGAACTTCTTTTGTCACAGATGAATGTTTACTGACAGAGTGGTGAATTGGAGCTGGCTTCGGCGTCATGGTTATAACGGTGCGCCAATTTTGAGGTTCCTAAATCAAGGGGTGGTCTTATACAACAGGGATCAAACAAACAGACGAGTTCTGTGATTGCTGAATTCATCTTTTTTCTGCATCATTCAAAGAGGTTGACCAAGAAAAGTGCATGTCATCATTGTATCTAATTGTCATTGCCCAGAGGTGCTATTTCTATCATTTACTTTTAGGACAAAGATGGGCATAAGCAAGAGAGAAGAGAGTGAAAACCAACAAAATTTTGTTTTCTGGTGAGGAGTCCGAGACTTCCACAAGCCACGATGGAGAGTCTGGATGGAGGTGGGGATGGAGGTCAGCAATTCTACTTCAAGTACCGAGGTAGTACTGAAGTGGATCGCCATTACTCCAAACCCATGTTGCCCTGGATCATCTCTGAGATCAAGAACCAACAGAAATCAGATGATGTAAGAATGAATAGATAAGTGAAGAAAATTATAATACACTAAATCTGAGTCATGTCTTTGTTATCCAGACTTATATTTCTTTAAAGCTTTATAATTTCTTAAGCATCCCTCTATGATCACTATCATGATTATTACAAATCCATTTTTTTAAGTGAACATATTTGTAGGTACACTATATAGTTAAATTGTACTTACTGAAGTATTTTGATGTGTGTTTATGTATGAGATAAATATTTTGAATGTGTAGTGGTAGTACTATAATCATGGAAGATTTACTGAGGTGTGTTACATACTTGTACCACTTTGTTGAGAGTCACATATTTATTGAAGAAGGCTGGCAGTAGCCCTATTTTTCTGTGGAAGAGTAGACTATACTGGCTTACCAATCACTATAACCTGTGGGATGGAACTGAGGGTGGAGAGGGTAGGAGGGACAGGAAAGTTGTGATTACCTATTAGTATTTTCTTATTCTTTTGAAATTGTTCTTAGCGTGTTTAAAATTTTCTCATTTCATCTTCATGTATTTAGATGCTATTTATGCAAAAAATTAGGCTGTCTTTCGACAAACAAACTAATGGGTCCATCTTCCTGTTGAAGGGAAATAAAGTTAGGGAACAATTTTGGATGTGGGTTAAGAATATTGACTGTCTAATGAATGAAAAGAATGATTGTAAAAGCAATAATATCTTGCTTTGATGGGGAAGTGGGTGAAGAATGAGTGGTTATCCAGAGAGGAGTTGATATGGATGAAACAGAGAAAGCTAAATTGTGACCAATCTGTGTTTGCAATAATGATAATAATGTGAATTTCAGGTGTTGGTTGACATCACTCGGGGCAATGTGGTGGTGCGAAATATGGCATCAGGGATAGTGACTTTAAGCCATACGGTGCGGCAGATCCATAAGTGTGTTATGGAACAGGCCGATCACACTTGTTTTCTTTATACTCTCAAACCTGTTGACAAAGAACAGGCTCCTGTGCCTGGTGCTCCGGGATACGTGTGTGCTAGTGATCCCAATCAGCTTGTACCAGCAAATGTTTTTGATCAAAATTATCAGTGCCATCTGATGCAAGCATCTGATGAACAGCATGTAAGTTCTGAGTTAGTCTATAACAATACTGATACTGTACAAATAAGTTGATTATTCCTAAAACTGAAACAAGTAAATTGGCATATCTTTAATAAAGCAAGAGTACTTTTAATGTCATTTTCAGGTTCGCAATTTCTTTGCGTGTTTGCGTCAGCAACCTCGTGAAATTCTGCCATGTCCTGAGCCAGCTGTCTCCAGCTCCTTCAATTCACTTCCAGACCTTTTTGTTCATCATGAATCTCAGTTTTTTGAAGTAAGTTTTACTTATTTTCATGAATATCATGTGAGCTTATTGTGTTATTTTGTTGATTTGATGCTTTTAATCATAGATGAAAATTATTAATCATGTTTGTATGAATGAACTTTACAATTGGTATTTTAAAGATTGTCAAGTTAAAGCTCCTTTCTTTGTTGTCTAGCTTGATCACTGAAAATGTATGCAGGTAAGAAATTACGTATCATTATGTGTGCTGCTCCTGTGTAGGTGGTAAAAATGCTCTCCAGTCTTCTATGTTATTTTATATATAGTGGAGCCTTGAGTTCTGAGTGTCCTGACTTATGAGTAATTCAAGATATGAGCTGTCACTCAGTTAATATTTTGCTTTGAGTTGCAAGCAAAATCTTGAGTTATGAGCTAGCTCCAGCTACACTGCTGCTGCTTGGCACAGCAAACACCCAGCATTCTCTCTAGTGCATTTAGCTCAAGATTTTTTTTTTTTTTTTCATGAAAGCATTTATAGTATTGTGGTAGTGTTTTCAGCTCTTTGACCATTTTTTTTTTTAGCTCAGTTCCTTTTGTCTGACCAAGGGTCCTAAGCAAGTAGCATTACATAATGACACTTGCCTTACTCACTTCCAAACATTCTGAAAAGGAGGAAGAAGCTAATCTCTCTCAACTGCTATTTTTTTAAACACCATGCAGATGAAAAGGAAAAAAGTAATAAAGAAAATTAAGTTAATCAAAAGTGAAGTAAAAAATGTACCAACTAAGTTAAAAAATAAAGTGTACCACTGAGAGTGTAATGAATAAGCTCAACAATAAACAAACCTCTCACAAGCCTCTGTTCTCCTCTCTCTTGTTGCTTACTTAAAACTTAATTCATTCTGTGAATAGTGTCTAGAACATCTAGTACAGTGTCGTCATTGAGCTCCTCTGTGATTAGGGGAGTGGTTGGTATGCTCCCAGCTGATCGACTGTCCCGACTCCCAAATGAAGGGGAGGAGGGCAAGATGCAGGGAATAACTTCCCATGTGATCATCACTCATCCCTGATCTCCGAGATAAATTTGTTTTATAAAGCCAATTTTTTTTACATTCCCTTTTATTATGCTTTATTATTTCTTATGGAAAGCTTTTTAATAGTTTATAAATATCTTTTCTTTGTGAATTTTTTTATTTCTTCTTTTTTATGGGTGGAGGGGCAGAGGCTGAATGGATTAATGACAATTTAATTGATTTCAATGGGGATATTGATTTGAGTTATGAAGAATTTGAGATACAAGCTCTGTCATGGAATTAATTAAACTTGCAACTGAAGGTACCACTGTTTATAGATAGACATATATGTTTAATTCATTCTAGTCAATAACATTTCTCCATTTTCAAGAAATTTCTAGTATTTAACAAACTTTATGATTAAGTCCACTTTCTCCTTTTTTTCTTCTTCCATTAGCCATTTTGAAACAAAACATAAATGAAGGAAAATTGTAAATATTTTTATATATTTCATTCTCTTCTGATTTAGTATTATTGTTTATCAGTACCATTTGTAAATATCCCACTAGTTATGTGGAATTTATTCACCTGTAATAATAATCAAACAACTGTAATTTTCAAAATTCTTAATATTTCAAGTTAGTACTGCATCTGTTTATATGTGTCTCTGAAGATTTCTTGCATCTAGACCTTTTCCACTTCATGTTTATTAGTTTATAATTACATTTTTGCTAACATTGATTAAAGTTCTGCATATATTTGATGAAAATTTCAGGTGTTATTTGTTGGAAGAGTGAAGGTTTCCCATTCAAAGGTGCCACCCAGTTTTATTGATGAAGCTTTATCAGCTTTTAAACTTCGTGAGAGGACAAGGCAGCGAAATACATCTGGAGGGGATGTGAGTAACATAATATGGTAATGAATATGATAAGAGTTTTGAAAATAATGTTATGATTGTGTAGTATCAAAAAGTAATAATAACTTAATAAATTTCATTTGATATATTAGTTTGGATTTAGGTTTGTTGCATTAGGCTGACTGTTTATAAGGTTTGAATCTTTTACATTATTCACAGAGTTCTCGGTCTCAACCCAACACTGCAACAATAACGTTTCAACAAGAAGGAAGTGGTGTATCTGTTCCCAACATTACCTTCTCCAGTCTGTTGGCTGAACCAGGCAGCAGTGCTGGTAGTCGCAAAGCTTCTAAGGTAATGTTTCATACAAATTGCAACACAGTGCTCCTTGACATCATTTAATGAATTAGCTCTGTCTAGAAGAAAAGAATGAAATGTTCATCTTGAAAGAATGGTCTTTTTAGGCCTATCTTATTAGTTTAGATGAAGCAAAGTTCTGAGTAAAGCAAGTTAAGAGGATGTTGGGATTATGTTGCCTTGAAAAAAATCAAACACTAGATTAATAGGAGATTTATCTACTGGTATTTTTTTGTGAAAAAGGTACATTGCATATGCTGTCTGATATGGTAAATACAAAAGCTGTTAGATGAAATAAACAAGAATATAGCCTGCCTTTACCTTGTGGAGAGAAGTTGAGAGTTGTGGGCAGTTGTGACTTTGCCTCAAGAAAGTTAAACAAGGGTTGATGCCTCATTATGACCCATATAAGCTCTAGCATGCAAATTCTATTTAAACAATTTTCTAATGTCCAAATCAGACATATACCAAGTTGGACTTATTTCAAAGTGGACACATACAGTATCTACCCGCTATTCATGGGGGTTACGTTCCTTCCCTTCCTGTGAATCCTGAAAATCCGTGAATTATTGATGCAGTTTTAAAACGCCTATGTATGATGATATATATACTAAATATGCATCCCAAACACATTCTAAAGACAGTCTTACTCATTAATACAGTAATAATGTAGTAATATGTAGTAATGATGAATTAAAAACAGTATTAATGTAGTATAATTTGTATATAGTATGTGCGACTGAGAGAGAGAGCTGTTCAGTGTCTCGTACATGGTGTTTGTGACATTACATCATCTGCAGCCAATCAGCAGGAAGGAGAAAATATGAAAGCTGGTAACTGATGTTGTTATTTTAAAGTTATTTACTAGATATATTGTATTATCTCTTTTTTTCTAATCTTTTATTTGATATTAACAGACATTGTTATTTCAAAATTACTTACCAGTTAGGGTGAATGTGAGCATTTTTCTGCTAAAAAATGGCCTAAGAAATTAACGAAATTGCTGAAATTATGAAAAAAAACTTTGAGAGCAAAATCTGCGAGTATGCAGGACTGCAAACGGTGAACCGTGAATGGGTGAGGGTATGCTGCTGACACTATACAGGTTTAGGAAGTGGATAGAATAAGAACAAGGAAAGTGGAAAACCTTGTGCAGTGAGTCATAGGTACAGCATCTACATTGCGTTTTGGTTTTCTGCCTTTTGGTTTCATTCAAGTAGATGTTAAGATCTAATTCTTTCTGATTTGTTTCATATATGCTAACAAAAATTTTTAATACTTTTACAGGAAGTTGAAAAGGAGACTATTGATAATCAAGCAGATTCAGAACAAGATAGGGAATCACAAAAGCATCCTAAAGTTCGATTCACTCTTTGGTCCAGTACTGAGGAGAGCCAAGGATACTTTCCATCAATGAAAACTTCTAACCAGTCATCTGATGCATCTAACAACTCTTCCTCAACTGAGCAAACTTCCTCTCTTTTACCTAGTTCCAGTTTATCATCATCTGAAATGATCACCTACCTCAGGTCTTGCAGTGTTCCTGAAGAACAATCCAAGAAATTGGAAGGTAATCATTATGTATTATATCTTATTTTTTTATTTAGTTTTACTTAGGTAGTTACCAGCATTACCATGTATGTATAGTGCCATCCAGTCTGTAGGAAATTTTCCTTATGTAAGGAATGCTCTTAATAGAGATACCACATAACCTGAGCTCATGGGTTAGAGGTCTCAGGTTTGAATCCATTCAACTGTGAATAGGTACAAGATATGTTTTGATCTTTTTTTTTTTTTTTTTTTTTTTTCTTTTTTCATCAGGGATGGATGGCTAGGAACGCTTAATTCTTAATTCTTAATGTATGCATTTTGAGTAAGAATATGTATGCTGTGAATATTTCATGAATTCTGTTCTTCATTGTTCCACACTGTATGTGGGTTGAAAGAATACTACCATTGTATTTGCTGCACTCTTTCAAAGATTGATGGAGTGGAGTTGCAGGATGTGGATCTGAATGGTTTCCTCCTCTCTGCATTGAGGAAAGGCATAGGTTCTTTTCTTGGCTACCCTCATTTAAAGATTACCTGAGTCAGATGAATAGATAGGTAGTTCTATTTATCTAACTATCTCTCTCTCTCTCTCTCTTGTACCTTCTATTTAGGAATATTCCCCAAGGTGGTTGGTACAGTAGAAAAGCTTCCACTGCCTTTTTGTGTCTTTGTTAACACCTCTCACATTGGTGCTCAGTTATCTTGTTCAATCCTGCAAGTGGTCTTTCTTCCCTATTTGCATTTACACTTTCACTTTCTTTACAAACCTCACTTTTAATTTTTTCAGCTTGGATAACATTTTACTGCATAGTTTCTCATTCATCTCACCATTCCAGTATTTTCACCTTTGGTGTATACACTTTCATTGTTCTCATGTTCCTATGTTGCTGCTCCACATGCTTCTCTGACATTATTCATTTCCACAGCATACATTTTTTATTGTTATGCACTTTTCTACATCCATGTTTTTTATCTGTATGTCAGTTTTGGGTGGAAGGACAAATTTTGCACCATTGTGATTTCTAATTCTTTCTTTTGTCTATTATGTATGTTGGAAAGAGCAGATAGGGTAAAAACTTTTCTAATATTTTGTATTATAGGTTCTGAAATCAAAAAGGAGGGTTTGGAAAGTGAAGAAAGCAGTAAAACTGAGTTGCCTATGATGGAACCTTTTCGTCAGCGCCTTCGCACAGTCAGTGGAGACTCTAGTCAGATTTTCAGAAGGTAAAATTGTTTGCCACAATTTTGGATTCAAAATACTGTATTTTGAAAACCGTTCTCACTCTGATTTATTCTTTCTCAGCAAATAATGTACTTTCTACTTTTAGTGTCTTATTTGTGCCCTTGGTACTAAATGACTGCGATATAGCTTTGTTAAATTCAGTTTCATTTGCTCTTTCTAGTCACTCATGCTACTATTTTTGCAAAAACTTCATTTTGGAAATTTTCCTTAGGTGTAGTGGCTCAGTCATGGGCTTATATCAAGATTTAGTAGAATAACAATAGGCTTTATTTGTTTCTTAAACTGTCAGTGTCTTCTTTCTTGTTTATTACGTGGACCTTACATATCTTTCCATCATCTATCTTCCTCTTGAACTGCATGCATTATGTACCCTATCTCTCTATCTTTTTTTTCCATATGTCCATTTGTCTTGTTTACTTTACCTTCTTGTATTACACCCTTTCTTCAATCATGATCTCATTGCCTAAGCTCTTATCCCTCATTCCTGTGTATTGGCCAATTTCTCTAGTATTTTTCTTTTAACAAAGTAATTTGTTGCCCTCTTGTGTGAAATATTGGGTTTATGAACCAAGGTTGGCCCATGCACACCTTAGAGTCAACCAGTTGAGAGTGGTGATGACTGTATTGACTAACATTACATGTTGGATTAACTTTTGTGGTTTATTTAGTTTTCTTTTATGATTCAGGCCATCTTGTGTTCAGGAGCAAGGCATGAGGGCTCGGGCGGGTTCTATTGGCAGCATGACCAGCCGTAGCCGTTTGCACCGTACTAGCGAGTGCGAGCTCAAGGTTCGTTTATTCATGTTTTGTGTGGGGCTCTATGTGTTGATGGAATGATCAGGTGAAATTTTTCATATTGTCATTATTAATTGTTTTATTATATACATAGTGTACAAGCCTGAAAAACATGATTTTGATTATTATAAAAATTGCACAAGATCACTTGGTTAAGTGATCCCTCTTGTGAAAAAAAAAAAAAAAAGTCTGTAATATATGATGTACATACATGTATAGGCATGTTGGAGTGATTAGGGCAATGTATTGGGATAAGAAAGGTGTAAGTACAATAGACAGACAGACTTGGGGTATGTTTTTCTGTTCTCATTTATTACATGAGAGATGGACACTTAGCTTAACTTGATGAATTGTTTGCCTTTCAATAGATCCATGTAAGAGATGATACTACAAAAATACTCATGAAAACATGAGTGTATAATTATCATGCATGTATTGCCAGTCAACCTCCTTGCATGATGTTTCATTCATTCAACAATAAGAGTAATCTCCATTTTTTATTTTAACATTTATATCATGGCTAAACATTCCATAAGCAGCTCTTCTCCATTTCTTTGGAAGGGTTAATTTACCCTGGTATTTGTAACTCAATGCTTACTCTTCATTTACCATTGTCTTGTATACTCTGTTCTTTTTCAGATAAAAAAAGAAACATGCTAATTCTTTCCTGTTCTTTATGAACAATATATCAAGACAAGTACCAAAAAATATGTTTGGAAATATCAAATTTTCATATCTTCTTATTTTTCTCAAATTCACATTATATTTCCCTCCCATCATTCATTATTCTTATACCTAACATTTTGTATCCTTCTGAGCTTTATTTGGCTACTTATGTATTCTATTTGTTACTTGTGTTAGATAGGGCTCACCCTGTATATGCTAGATAGGATGTGTTTCATTAAAAGTTACAATGCTAGGGCTCTCAGCTAAAGGCTATTACAGATTACACAAATCAGTAAAGAAAGCAAGATAGGTGATCATATCATGTACATCTATTTATTTTCAGATGCTAAGCCACGACTTCAATCGAACAATGCTGTTCCATATTGGCCGCAGCGAAATCCAACTTATTAATCCAGAAATGAAATCTGTTCAGCTAAATAAAAACTTCAAAGATATTGCTCATTGCTGCCAAGTAAGTATATCAATATAATCTCATATTGTGTCTACTGATTTTTATTGATCTTTTGTTCTCAACTTTTCTATGTGACAGTGGTGGTGCCAGGAAATTTCCATTAGGTGTCAAGAAATTTTCCTTATGGGGCCTTGGTGGTGGGGCAATGTTGTGGGGGTGAGAGGGGCTTGGCTCATTATTGTGGGAGCTCAAACACCCCCTTGGCACCACCTCTGCTATGTAAAAATATTAATTTTTCACCAGTATTACTTCTTCATTGGTTAAGAAAGATTAATATAAGAAGATAAAGGAAACCTTTTTGGTTGTGTATTTCACATGTCAGTTGCTAACTATATTCGTTGATATACACAAATATCTTGTTCGTTACTTGCATTTCTTCTGAAAGCAGAGATTGATGGGCTGAAAACACTTAAAAGGTGTAGGATTATAGAGAAGGTATAATAGTTGTTTCTGTTCAGAGACAATAGTTTTTGTTAGGTCATAAGTTGATAAATATACATGGGTAATACTTTAGTTTGAGCAAAGCTATCTTTTGGAAAGAAATGGAAAGACAAGAACTGAAATAGTACTTGAAGAATGAGTTGACCATTGGATTTAGCTGGGGAATGAGTGTACTGAAATAATTATTTTCATTCAACTATAGTATAACATTTTTGGTTTGGATTTTGCAATAACATCATGATAACAGTAATACACAAGAAATTACATTTCTTCTTCAGGGTATCAAACACAATGATCACTTTGGCTTTATCTGTCGTGAACTGAATGGAGATATACCTTGTTATGTGGGATATGTCTTCATGTGCCAAATAAGTGCAGTGACAGATGAAATAATGCAAGGTAAAGCTAGTTTTTTGTCCTTTATTGTTGTAATAACATTGTTTATGTTGTTGATATAAGTGAAGCTATTGAATACATAATTTTTTCTGGTAATTTGATATTTTGTCAAAGCATTGAAATCTAATAGGTACATATTTTTGATGCAGCTTTAAGTAAGGCCTTCACTGCTGTGCATGAGGCTCAGGTACGAGAGAAACAAGAGAATTTGCTGTGTGACCAGTGCCCTATGCGATGGTTCAGCATGCTGTGTGCAGAGGTTGAGGGTGAGTTTCTTACTATAAGTGAATTTGTACATCTTTTGAATTGTCGGCTCAACTCAAGTGGCTTGAGTTTGCAAAGTTAAGACTCTTATATCAAAATATGTTTTACATTTGTAACCTTTCTGACTTAATTCAGGTGTGCTTGTGGCAGTTTCAGCCTCCCATGGTAGGTCTCACTGGTGAAGCCTCTGCTGTTATGCAGTTAAACTTTGTGTAATCTTGTCTGTATGTGAACATAGAAACAAGAGGACATGATTGCACATTAAATAAAATAAAATGTTTGAAATATAAGTAAAAGTATTGAGATGAATATGTTCAAGAGATGGTAGTGATATAACCAAGGAACCTTGAGCACTTTCTCTTTTCAAGGTTGGGGGCAGTTAAAAACAATGTGGCTGAAGAAAATCATTGATAGGAAAGTGAAAGGAGAAAGAGTTAGAATCATGATAGATACAGCAAAAGAAATAGCCAAACATGAAAATTGCATTCTTGTCTTGGGTCTTGTTATGCAGGATCCACTGTATGTAACAATGCATACATGCATTAATTTCAAAACTATTCTGCTTGCAATATTAAATTTCCAGCAAAAGAAATATCTCGTATATTTACCATAGAGTACAAATTATTCACTTTCAGGAATGGCTGCGGCCAAGGCGCACACTACTATCATGAAACGAATTTCAAGCCTTCCTGAAGAGGAGAAGAGTATTTTGATTGCCAAATATGAGGGAGCAGAGGCTTCTGATACACAGATTCAAAATAATATTTTGATGATGTTATTGAGAACACACTTTGAAACTAAACAGGCATCACATACCCACCTAGCTCTGCCTGGTGGGGGAGTTAAGTTAGTTTCTCTTTGTTTTATGAAATGTGGCATACTTATCTTGCAATGGAGTCTTGTAGACTAGTGATGATGACAGTAAATGCATGGTGTACTAAATGCACCATAATTGTCACTTAAAGCAGTATAAGTTAACTTAATTTTGTTTCTTCCTTATCTCCAGACCTGACAGCCAGATGGGTGGCAACCTGGAGTCATCCCTACGTCGAGCTAAGAAAAGTTTAACAACTTCATTTAATCAGTTACTGAAAAGAGATGGCAGAGAAAGTGAAAGCTCTGAAAGGGAAAGCACTGCTGAAGAGGTAAATGAAACTGAATAACAGCTGGCATGTTTGTGAGCATGATTTTTTTTCTTTTATGCAAACTAGTCCAAGTTGTATTAACTTGTATGAGATGTGTTTTGTTTGTATGTATCTGATTTGTGAGTGACCAATATTACAAAGGCAGTCTTCTGGTGTACAGTGGAACTGCTTGTGCCTCAGAGGCCTTGGGATCCCTGAGCACATGGGTTTGAATCCTGGTTACAGTCTGAGTGGAGATTGGGCATTCACTCGCGGTAACGGCTCCCAAGTGGGTGGGCTTTCAGATAGGAGGTGTCCAGTAGGTGGTCTCCTTTAGTCCATAAATTCCGATAAAAGAGCCCAGATTGTTTAAATGAAAAAAAAAAAAAAAAAAAAAAAAAAAATGCATGTAACTTCAAATCCACAGGAACTAAATGTACTGTACTGATATAAAATGTTATTAACCACCATTCAGATGGTCCAGACATGTAGAATAGGTTTGTGTCTCATAACTTTGTAGATTACTGACCTTGTTCAGACCATGTTGCACCAGCTTTACTGGAGGCCATGAGAACTCGATACATGTCAAAGGCATTGGTTTTGGCTGTTTGCTGGTGATACATTTGATATGATACATTTTTCTTGGTAGATGCTTGGAGTGATACCAGACCCACAAACTCATAAATTATCATTACTATATATATTACTAATTTACTATGTGTATTCAGGATTGTGATGCTGCTACATTAGTCTTCTGAATTCATTGATAACTAACTTAATATAATGATTTATAACTCAGTACATGATATGAATACATTATACATATACATATTATTCATTCATGACTTACTGTTTTATGAAGTAGCATTTCTTAACAGCATTGCAGGCCTGATGAAATGGCCCTGGCTCAGAGGCCAGAGGTTCCGTTTGTGTGGTGCTCCAAATGTTTACACATATTACACAGTCATATTTGCTTATTATAACATATTAATTGCTTTTTAAATTACATGCATGGGGGATTAAAATCCTGAGATGAATAACATGCCCTGTTAGTAGAAAGCATTGCAGTTGAGATCATAGACTAATTTCAAATAAATATAACACCAAAAATGTGGTAAAGTTAAATTGAATTTTCAGATCCAAAAATGTGCTAAAGTTAAATTGAATTTTCAGATCCAAGAGTTTGGGTACTACTTAATACTTTCTGACTGAGTTTCATTATTGTAAGTCTGCCTTCATTTAAGCTACTGATGTGGTATATTTTCAAAGAAAGTATTGTGATCAATTGTATGGCTATTGCCTTAACCATATATACTTCTTTTCTAGCTTGTTTTGAAGTTTTAAGCACTATCATTTGATCCTATTAGAAAATATTATAAGGAATGGTCTTGGAATTTTCTTGATTTTCATTATTTCAGTTATTACTTACAGTAATGAGATGCAGTTTGTTAAACTGAAAATTATAACCATGATAATTCATGTCAATGTGAGTTATCCCTCATCTAATATCTTAATCATCAGAAAAAGCTGACCAACTTTTATCCACAGGAACAGAATTCTGGATTTAATACAAATCCAGTAGAAAAAACACATCCTTTCCCTACATTATCATCTAGAGTGAAAATGGAAGGCTTAAGTGATTCCCCACTTGGTCACCGGCCACGCTCCTCTACAGTGAGTTCAGCTGGTGGGGATCGCATGAGGAGGGAGTTCATGGCCAGGCGTGCAGCAGCTAAGCCAAAGGTTGTGTCAAGCAAAATTGAGTCTACTCTGCTAGACAAACCTGAATCTGCCAGTGGCTCTCAAGTGTCACCCAAAAGAAACATGTATGTACTTTTAGAACTATACTTGTTTGTTAATTTTCAAACTGTTTAAAGATTCTCATACACTTTCTAAACTCTTGTTATTTCACTCCTTTATAGTGCCAGAATGCAGTTTGTTCTTAATCCCTGGAGAACAACTATGTTGCTGTGAATAACTTTTTTCTTTAAGGCAGTGTTTCAGAATTTTCATAAAAATGATTGAATTTCCATTATGAATTTTACAGCTCTGAACTGATTGCTTTGATAGTGACATTATAAAATTTTGTTTAAATGAATGATTAGTAAAATTTTTATTGAAGTCTCAAAATAGTTTTCATAATCATAGAATTAAATTGCAAATCAGAATCTTCAAAATAAGTAATTCCACAATGTTTATGACATATATTTAATTCTGTCTTACTGTGGAGGATAGATTCTTTGTAAGTATTTGAATAATGAAGAAAAAGGTAACTTAACATCTTTATAAAGAAATATGAAAGTGAGAGGGGTTTTTCAGTGTGTGTATGTGTGTGTGTGTATATATCAGTCAACTCCTGTGGCACCCTGAGGGATGCATAGGGCCTCAATGAATTCACGCCACCACCATCTATCCTGTGTCAACTCCTCCAAATCCTCCCAACACTCTTCACCAGCTTCTCGCCTCATTGTGCGCATCCACGTCTCCTTCGGGCTTCCTCT
>CM035205.1:2896319-2926823 GCA_020233015.1 Callinectes sapidus
CACCTCTTACTCTCTCTCTCTCTCTCTCTCTCTCTCTCTCTCTCTCTCTCTCTCTCTCTCTCTCTCTCTCTCTCTCTCTCTCTCTCTCTCTCTCTCGCATCCTTGTTCACTTCACCGAACTTTCTGCTTCGTCTCTTTCCTCATTTATCACCTTTTTCCCACCTCTCTCTCTCTTTCTCTCTCTCTCTCTCTCTCTCTCTCTCTCTCTCTCTCTCTCTCTCTCTCTCTCTCTCTCTCTCTCTCTCTCTCTCTCTCTCTTTCTCTTTCTGTTTTCCTGTTTTCGTCTCCTCTCTTTCCTGCTTTACTTCCTGTCATTTGTTTCCTTGTATTCGTCCAGGGTTTTGACAGAAGTACACTGGAACCAATTAGGGGAAGACAAGGAGGAGGAGGAGGAGGAGGAGGAGGAGGAAGACAAGGAGGAGGAAGAGGAGGTGAAGCTTTGGCAACCTAGAACATATCTCTTCAAACCTTTCTTCCTTATTCCTCCTCTTCCCTCCTTTCTCTCTCATTTTTTCCCCTCTTCCCCTTTCCCCTTGCTTGGTGTTCCTGTTCTTTCTTTCTTTTGGTTTGTCTTTTCACTTCTCCACTTCCCTCATGCCAAAGTGGAAGTGGGAATGAGGAGATGAGGCAGCTGGAATGAGGAATGAAGGAAGGCTTTGTTTGATGGTGCTACTTACGTGTTGATCTAATTGCACGTCTTTATCATTATGAGGAGCTTAACTGTTCATTCATCCCTCCATTATTCTCTTTTTCCCTTTTCCCTTTCTCTTTCTTCGTATTCTTTCTTCTTCCTTGTTGTTGTTGTTGTTTCTGTGATCAGTATGTGTAGTTTTCTTTTGTATTTCGTATTACTTCTCTCTCTCTCTCTCTCTCTCTCTCTCTCTCTCTCTCTCTCTCTCTCTCTCTCTCTCTCTCTCTCTCTCTCTCTCTCTCTCTCTCTCTCTCTCTTACATACGTGCATTCATGGCGATTTCCTGAGCTCTTCGTGCGTACAAACAAGACGACTGTACTTTTTCATTTAATTTTCCCCTACACCGGATCTCTCTTGTTCTTCCCTTCCTCTTCCCTATCATCCATGGACAGTTATCTCCTCCTTCCCTTCTCATCCCCTTCGCTTTTATCTCGTAATGATATCAGGTACTATCTCTTTTCCTCCTTCCCTCTCTTTTCTTCTCTTTCCGTCTCTACCATTACACTTCACACTACCAACAATACTTTATCCCCTTTCATTACTCTTGCCCGTCACTCACCTCCTTTATTGCATTAACACACTCCGCCTCCCTTTTATATCCGTCACCCATTTCATTTCAGACTTCCTCTCCTCCTTCCAGTCTCGCCTTAACCCTAACTTCCCTGGCTGGTTTTCTCTTGTACCCCACACTAACCCACCAATATTCATTACTACTACCAGTCCATTCATTCTTCCTTTCATACCTTGCCTCCTTGATTCTTTCCTTTACGTCTTTCGTATTTATATTTATGTACTCCTTTATGACATTCATTCATTCAGTCTCCGCTCACCTACTTGTTTTTTTTTTTTCTAATGTTTAATCCTTCATACTTTTGTTAAGTTTCTTTTCATCGCACACATTTGCTCTCATTACTCCATTCCATCATAACATCTACGCTCCTTTGCTTCACCTAGTCTCTATCTGCCCCACAGTACGCTACAGTGGACAAGGATGGCGAGCTGTACATGACAGCTAATGACTTTGTGCGAAGCTACCTCGGCCTGTACACGGAGCCCAACCCCAACCCCAAGTCCATCCAGCTCCTCGGCGGTATCCTGGACACGAGCAAGGATGGCCTCATATCGTTTTCTGAGTTCCATGCCTTCGAGGGCCTCTTGTGTGTGCCTGACGCCCTCTACAAGACTGCCTTTCAGCTCTTCGACACCAAGGGAACGGGAATGGTTACGTTTGGTAAGTGTGTGTGTGAGTGTGTTTGTCATTTGATAGTCCAATGAGTTTTGTTAAGATTTTGCCGATAGGACATAATTTAAGTTCATTCTTCCTTGAGACAACTTGGAACACCTTTATTTTGTATCCTTGGTAAGAAAAGTGATTACGATAATGAAAAAGATTAACAAAATCCATTTTGGGCTTGGTAAAATACGTATATCAGTTGATATTCCATCATACTTTATTAAAGTTTGTTAGCAAGTCTTGTGCTTTCTTGAGTAAAACTAATCGAAATATTTATTTTTATCCATTATGAGAGGAAATGAAGCTGAGAATGGAGAAAAAATAAAGTAAACTTAAGTCTTGGGTTTGTGAAATGCGTAATCCGAGGCTTCCTTCAACAGAGGAGTTTGTGGAGGTGATCAAGCAGACGACTCTGCACCAGAAAGTTCCTTTCGACTTCGACAGCGACTTTGTCAAGATGTATTTCGGCAAGGAGAGGAAGAGAGCCATAAACTACGCAGAGTTCAGCCAGTTTCTGCACGTAAGTCACCCACACAGGAAGGAAATCCGAGTAGGATGGAAGGGAGGGAAGCAAGGAAAATAAATGGCGGGAGCTTGTACTTGATGTATGGAGGAGGGGGAGGAGGAGGAGGAGGAGGAGGAGACTGATAAATTGTTTAAGGCGCCACAACAATAAGGTCACGGATTGTTGATGAAATTAATGTAGCAATAAGCTAATGATACACATAAAGGAAGGGGGGAAGTAAAGGAATGAGAAGGAGCATGGCAGTGGAGTAGGTTAGAAGATAAAGCAGAGGAAGGAAAATGGAGGGAGAAGGAAAATCAGTAAGGGAAGAAAAAACATCAAGATGAATGACTGCGACAAACTATGGCCTTGAAGGGGAATGGAGTGGAAAGAGAAAAGAAAGGGGAAAAAGAATGGAAAGGCAAAGGAAGTGAAATCAGAGTAGCTTCATATTTACGTTGAACCAGTATTCTTTTTTTCATGGGTTAAAAATTTAGTAACGCAACATCACCTAACATTGTTTTTATTCAAATAGTTGTAGAGTAAATTTCATACCTTGCTATCGTCTACGCTCCTGGAATATGGTACCTTTTAAACTTTTATATTCATCGTGTGTGAGATGATTTTATAATGATGCTAACTGTCATTTATGTAAGCTCCTCCACGTGCGCATTCCTACTTCATAAAGAGTGTGAAGGCTAGCCGTGATGGAGGGAAAATGTAGCTGTGCATGTATTAAACGCTTCATTGGAAATACTTTATTAGCACTGAATAAATACGTAATGTTAGATAATGTGTCGAATATAATGGCTTGATAACTACGTAGGGGAGATGATTTACACATACACACACACACACACACACGCACACACTGCTTTAGATCTTGACTCATAATTTAGGTCACCAGTAACACACCAGCTGTCATTTGGTAAAGTTATGGCAGCTCCCCTGTAAATATTTCTTTCTTTATTACCTTCTCACTGTTATTTTAAGAGTACAGAAAACGTTTGTCACATCTGCAAGAACCTTCAAGATTTTTCAAATTTTTATGAAGTTGCATGTGTCAGGATTAACTTCTATTCACCCTCTACATTATTCAAACTTTTCCAAGATTTAAACGAGCCACATGGGAATTATCCACATGTTGCTCATTTGACTCCTGATGATGGTAGGACTGCATAACTTTTGCTCACTGTGAATTAAAAAAGTTATACAGTCTTGACATCTCTTGACGTGTAACAAGAGTGGCGCCGTGTGACCCAGCATGAGTCAGGCATCTCTCTCTCTCTCTCTCTCTCTCTCTCTCTCTCTCTCTCTCTCTCTCTCTCTCTCTCTCTCTCTCTCTCTCTCTCTCAACACTATATTATTTGCCAAAATTTTTATAAGGCCTAAGTGAAATTGTGGGAATGAGGTGGGCCCTTCACCTTCATTGTCTGCTCTGCTGCTCGAGTGCAGTGAATTAGTTAGTAGGGAACAGTTCCCTACACTACCAAGAGAAACATAAAATCTGCATTATGTATTTACTTAAAGAAGTGAAAGTATAGGATGATAACTCTATATTCTGAAACTCTGCAAATCGGGGAGGAAACTCTGCAAATACTTGGAGGTTTCAAATGTTCTACATATTTATAATAGATTACCAAGACTACTGGTGATGTGTTATACATTCATAATGAAAATTGATGTCAGCCCCAAAGACCCTTTCATATTTTCCACTTTGAATAACTTGTACATTCTCTTAAAAAATATTACTGTTCTTTTTACCTAAACTCCGACAAGTAATGTATGTAAGGGTCTCTATGTAATTATTTTTCAGTGTGCAATTACATTTGTGACTTGTATCATTAGACAACCTACTTCCTTAGTAACTCTGATAGATAGGAAATGTTTCAAATTGCTCAGGAACTCTTTTATGAGATTATTGATTGCAGTGTGTGAGTAGAGAAGTGTTTCCTTGATACTTTAACCATGTGTGCTTTGCCAGGATTTTCATGAGGAGCATGCCGTCCAGGCCTTCAAGATGTTCGACAAGACAGGTTCAGGCTTCATCACGGCCATGGACTTCAAGGACGTCATGCTCAATGTCAAGTCCCACCTCCTCACCAACCCTGTGCAGGCTAACCTGGTGGCTGTAAGTGTTGCTCCGGCTGTGTAGGCTGCTATTGCGGCACTATTGGTGTTATCATGTCCTGACTTGCTCCATAGTGATCTAACAGCCAGTCATTGGAAGTGCAAATATTCTCTCTCTCTCTCTCTCTCTCTCTCTCTCTCTCTCTCTCTCTCTCTCTCTCTCTCTAAATAGGTTTATTATAATTAATGATAATCAGTGTTATTTAATATTTGATTTAATGTGTAATGTGAAAAGTATTCTACAATGCAGTGTAGAATATCTCTGGCCACATATTGAGAAATGTCAAGTTCAATTAATGATAAAAGATGTTAATTAACTTCCCTACTGTAAAGTAACTATAATGGAACTTGGGCGTATAAGTCATTGTCCATGGACTAGAATAGTGTATGTACAGTGTAATAAAGAATGTCTTCCTTATTTAGGTTGCAACAGGACACAAAGTGAGCTTCCCGTTCTTCATGGCCTTCAATTCACTGCTCACCAACATGGAACTGTGCAAGCGTGTGTACCTCAACTCATCAGCTGGTTCTCGGACACAGGAGGTGACGAGAGGTGAGGTGTTAGCAGGTGACGAGAGGTGAGGTGTTAGCAGGTGATGAGTGGTGAGGTGTTAGCAGGTGATGAGAGGTGAGGTGGTAGCAGATGACCAGAGGTGAGGTGTTAGCAGATGATGAGTGGTGAGGTGTTAGCAGGTGACGAGAGGTGAGGTGTTAGCAGGTGACGAGAGGTGAGGTGTTAGCAGGTGACGAGAGGTGAGGTGTTAGCAGGTGACGAGAGGTGAGGTGTTAGCAGGTGACGAGAGGTGAGGTGTTAGCAGGTGATGAGAGGTGAGGTGTTAGCAGGTGACCAGAGGTGAGGTGTTGACAGAACAAGTATGTACTCTGCAGGAAGTTCACTGTGGTCATTTTTTGCTTTTATCTTTTCAGTCTACTGAAAATTTTTCAGAACTATAACCTCTGATGTTGAGGATAAAAATTCATATTCTGTTATCCATAGAGGAATTTCACTACCAATATGCAAGTACTGAAGAATATAATTGAGACTAATAAGTATTCTCTCTCCTACAGAGGAATTCTTGCACTCGGCTCAAATGATGTCCCAAATCACCCCCCTGGAAGTGGACATCCTGTTCCATCTCACTGAGCTCATCAGTGAGAGTTCTGGGTAAGTGAGGGAGAGCAAAGGAAGCAGCAGAAGGTGTGGACAGATTGTGTAGCACACACGTACACACACACATCTGTTTGCTGCAGCCTCACTGTCTACCAACTGGACTCACTGCATGTCTCAGAGAGGGGCACTGTGTGTGTGTGTGTGTGTGTGTGTGTGTGTGTGTGTGTGTGTGTGTGTGTGTGTGTGTGTGTGTTTGTGTGAGTGTGTGTGTGTGTGAGAGAGAGAGAGAGAGAGAGAGAGAGAGAGAGAGAGAGAGAGAGAGAGAGAGAGAGAGAGAGAGAGAGAGAGAGAGAGAGGTATTATGCTGTAAAAGAGGATTAATTTATATAATCTCTGCTATCCTTAGACTTTTGAGAGTCACCACATGAAAAGTTAGGCAATAGTATTACTTAGTCAGCCATTAAGGTAAGTCTGTGTGGCACTATTAGATACTCAGCTTAGTTTTCCTGCCAATAGTCTTGTAATTTGGTATGAATTACGATTACATTTGTAGGTAGATGTTTTTGGTATTGCTGTGTGATAACTTACAAATCCATATGAAAAAGAGAAAAGTTCATTGTTTGCATCACTAACCATATGACTTGCTGTGGCTATAATGGGGGAACTTTGTTATAATATTAGCTGTGTGCCTATGAATGTAGAGATTTAACCTTCAACTTGTTTAATTGTTTTACATTATTGATATACTCTAGGAAGAGCAGCTGTCATCTATTCCCACACACTGTTGTTCATTACAAAATATAAGTTTTCCTGCTACATATTTTTACCACCTCATACACAGGACGCATTACATGATATTTTTTTGTAGAGCAGATACTGCAGCACAGTCATCTTCATATTTTTTGCTCTTGGTTACAAGATTACTGACTCAGTATGGTCCTTTCTGCACCTCTGACTATGTGTGTCAGCAGAGTGTAGCTTGTCTCGAAAAAAAAATCTTTACATCTCTGATTATATCCGTCAGGAAGACATAAATCTTTGCAGATCATTTCATCACTAAATAACAAGTGTAACAACCTCAATGTAGTTTTTACACTGATTCTTTCTCTCTGTGTCAGCAAAACTCAGTCTGTCTTCATCAACTTGTACTAATAATGACACCATTGCCTACCACCCGAGCTTGCTCAGGCTGCCCGATGGGTGAGTAGTGTTCATGCCGTGGTCTGTGATGTGTCTGAATGCCTCTCAGCACCTCCATCAGCCTCCCTGCTTGTGGGAACTGCTTGCTTAAAAGGCTTGTGTGGTCATTAATAATTTGGGGGACAATTAACCGCTTTGTCTTTTTAGCTCCATCCCTATATGTGAATAGGGAGAAATCACTCACCCTCACACCTGTTAGCTTATGGTAGCTTATAGGAAGTACATCATATCATTCAGTTGTTGTGCAGTTGTGTTGGTATTATTACTCCTAGGACAGAAGTGCACCTTATATATATATATATATATATATATATATATATATATATATATATATATATATATATATGTATGTATGTATATTCAAGAATGCATACAATGGTACCTCAAGATATAATTTCTCTATGATCTTTATGCAGTGTGATTTATAGTGTACATACGCACTCCCTTGTGATGCACACTGTCTTCACTGTCCTGTTCCTGTGTATTTACCTTTGTGATGGTTTCACCAGTGTGAAGCAAATGACAACCTAAAGGCATTGAAGAAAGGAACCCACCACCACTGTACCCTCTCTCTCTCTCTCTCTCTCTCTCTCTCTCTCTCTCTCTCTCTCTCTCTCTCTCTCTCTCTCTCTCTCTCTCTCTCTCTCTCTCTCTCTCTCTCTCTCTCTCAAGAACATTTATTTATTGAAATTTATTCATTGTTAGATATAAGCAATATGATATAGGTATATTGAGGTACCATTGTAACAGTAGGGAACTTGCAGCTGTAACAATATAATGAGTGGTGATATTGTTATCCCTCTGTCCATCCTCCTTCTCCTCCTTCTCCTTGCTTCATGGCAAAGGTAAACGTTACCTGGTTATCTTCCAGTAGTTAAAAATTGAATGGTTTGTGTGTGTGTGTATGTGTGTGTGTGTGTGTGTGTGTGTGTGTGTGTGTTTGTGTGTGTGTGTGTGTGTTTGTGTGTGTGTGTGTGTGTGTGTGTGTGTGTGTGTAAGTGCGTGCGTGTGTGTGCGTGTGTGAATGTATGGTAGTGTGAGCGGGATATTGATATTATGATAAGAAAAAATTGTTATTAATCTTTGCCTTGATTTAACACTCATTCTTCAGACTGCCAAATTTTTCCCTTTCATTTTCACATTCATATAATATAAGATCCCTTTCAGTTATATATTACTTATTGTTTTCTTACAGTAACTTCATCTTAGGTCAAGCTTCCTCATTCTTGCATTGGTTCATTTACTCCATGACCATTATGATCCATTTCTCATGTTTTCAATTATCTGAAGAAGTTATCACTACATGAGGCTGTGTTTGAGTCATATTTGAGTCACATTTTCCAGTGTTGTGAATGGCACAGAGGCTTCAGGGTGAGTCTTTCCCTGCCACGGCTTACCAGTGTCTCAGAGTCAGGCAGGTTTTGTGTTGAATTGACACTATTACCCTCTTAGAAATGGTCCATGCAGGAATCCTCATGATTTGATCATCTCTTTATGTACTTTTCATACTTTTCTTTAATGCTTTATGGAGAATACATTTTGTGTAGTGCAGGAGAAAGGTTATTATTTTTTATAATAGCATTTATGTAATAGAAGCTGAGACAAACAACTTGATCATTAATCATTAAGTTATCTCTGGTTCTCATGTCCTATTGAAATTACCATATTTTCCCCACTTTGCAGATCCCTCTTTTTATATAGAGAATCAGGATGTTACAATGTTGAATGTATTATGTTTCTTAAATTTTCATATGTATAGTTTAAGAAGAGATCATGTTTACTGTGTATAAAGTCTAGGCTGGAGGGGAGATGAGATGTGGTGGTACTTTATGACTGATCAGCTCTTTGTCACTCTTCCTTCTGCTTGTGTTCTTAATACTTAGTGCATATTTCCTACATTATAATAGAAATATTCAACTGAATACTGACCTTGATGTGAGACAATCAAAAGGACAGGTGAAGCCATGATATTCTGATTGCTCTAGAAATTCTACATTGAAGAAAATCTTCCAAGTATGTACAGGACAAAAGTGTGAGGAAGGCGCTGTCATTGCTGCCGGTAGAGAGAACACAGGCAGGCTAAGGGTGAACGTCTCTTACATTGTGCCAGGCTAGTGGGTGATGACCTGCCGCAGGCTCACCAGGCAGGATGAGCGGCGGGCTGCGTGCTCCCCTTGTGGCATGAGCCCCCCACCCTGCCCATACTGCGGCTGAGAATGTCTGAGGTTCACACAGTTGAATATCTAATTGTACTCAGAGTGGCAGATGACAAAGCTTTGACTGTGTTGTCCCGTAAAGTATCTCCCTCCGGCTGACAGTGACGTGTCTTGTTTCCCATTGATGCACAATAGGTTTATTTCCTCACAATATTGCACTATGCATGTTTTGATACATACATCTTACAACCCAGTGTATTCTTTTTAGCATTGTAAATTTGAATAAACTTTTGACATACCTACATACACACACAATACAACATCTGTAGTGTACTCCTAGTGTATCTCTATGTGGGCTTCAGCTTGTAAGGCTGGCCAGTTCCTCCTCATGTCCTTGCTGGGCCAGGCTCTGTCCGTCTTGTGTAGTTGCCTCAGGAACGCTCGCCAGCCAGAGTTACAAGTGCCAGTCTGTGCCGTCGTGAAGCCCATTTCTTGATCACATGAGGCTGTGCGTGGTAAATCCATGGAAGGCAACATCACTTCTACAAACTTTTTTTCCTACAGTTTTTCTGTCTTAATTTTTTGGTAAGGTAGTCCCTTTAATCTAATTCTGGTCTTGGCAAAGTTTTCTCCTTTATTCTATAAACGGAGATCACTATGCTTAAAGAAACAAGGAAATATTCAACCCACTCGATCCACCCATATTCCACTGGCTTCAGGTCTTTAATCTTATATCTGTCATCCAAATACTGCAACATTAATTGTTCCCTTTTCTGAGATTGTTAATTACTTTCCTTTTTTATAGTCATATTTGTTCTTTTTTTTATCTGCTCCTTTATCTATTCTCAGTTTATACATGTATAAACATAAACATCATCATGTAATACATATCACATTACCAGTACTTTAATGTATACTGTCCTAAAAGATGGATAAGTTCTGAGTTAAATTTAACATAATTATGACATTGAGGTACAGAGAATACATCTTTAAATGCCAGATCATATGTATGGCATATATATGAGTATTTGCAAAATTTAGATGTATTTTGTGACAGCAAGACAATAAGGACTTGCATGGTTGGTCATGCACAGCCTCACCTTATGTGACATCCATGGTTAACCTGAACCTCTGTAGGGAAGTGCTGGCTGTGGACACAATTGGTGACAACAGAAGTTGGTGCAGTAAGCTCAGTGTGCAGGAAGGAGTGAGTGATTGAGTGATCACTTCATGTTACAAATAACAAAACAACCAGAGCAAAAATGGCAGTCATAATTATTATTTTGATAATTTTCTTCATTCATTAAGCAAGATGATTTCAGTAATTCATACATTATATATGTATTCTGTGTAATTGAAATTTTCCATCTAATTATCAGTTGTCAAGGTTTTGCTACTTTTCCATGTAATCAAATCTTAAACTTGTTTATCTTGATGCAGTGATCACTCACTCAGCAAACCTTTGTGCCACAGATCACCATTACCTACAAAATTGTACAATTTGTATTATACAGTTTTTTGTTCATACAATGTACAATTTCTGCACACATTTGTATCACTTACACTTATACTCATAGTGATAACAGCCATGTGTCCTGACCTGTGTCTGTGTTGCCTTGGCCCTGCAGGAAGATAGTGTACAGTGACCTTGAAGCCCTCACACCAGAGCAGTACATGAAGGTCATCACTCGCAAGCTGACGGACATCAAGGCAGTGGAGAGTCCGGAGCAGCGTGGCGTGTTGGTTCAGATCATGGAGAGTGCCTACAGGTTCACCCTCGGCTCCCTGGCTGGTGGTCAGTCTCCATGACTTGTCTTCTGTTTAGAATGACTTTTTAAAGTTTCTGTTGTAGATCTTCATTTATCATTAATTCCATTGATGCTTTTACAAGTTGTTATTGGGTTGCTCACTATTTAATGTCATTTTTTTTTGTATTTAGCTTATTTTTTTTAGTACTATTATATCCATTGTTTATGACAGTTTTTATGTAGTTTCTCTCTATTATTTTTTCCCTACTTTATTCTCCTATTTCCATTTCTTTTCTTTTTTTGAAAGTCTTAAAAGGATGATTTATAAGCTTAAATTTAATCAATTTTCAAATCACTATCATCTCTATTGATATCTAGTACATTTTTCAATCCATTAACCTGTGTGAATGAAAGTGTTCAAGAATGACAAGTTGTGTGGCTGCAAGTGGTGCCATTACATGTCATTACTTGAAGCTCTCTACTGCAGCTGTGGGTGCCACTGCTGTGTATCCCATTGACTTGGTGAAGACCAGGATGCAGAACCAGCGTACTGGCTCCTACATTGGTGAGCTCATGTACCGCAACTCCTTCGACTGCTTCAAGAAGGTGAGACCACATTACATTGTTGTCAATTTCATTCAAGAAATGTGAACAGGAATTGCATTTTATGAGGGATATAATGAAATAACCAATGATCAGCAATACTCACAGGTTATTGCAATGTCATCACTCAGGCTTATACCAGATTAGGGTTTATCGTAAGAGTACGTACATGATAGTAATGATGTGTGTGTGTGTGTCCTGCAGGTGATCAGGCACGAGGGTTTTGTGGGCCTGTACCGTGGCTTGGTACCCCAGCTGATTGGTGTGGCCCCAGAGAAGGCCATCAAGCTCACTGTCAATGACTTGGTGCGTGACAAACTGACTGACAAGAAGGGGAATATCACTCTCTCTGCAGAAATTCTTGCTGGTGGATGTGTGAGTATGGAGAATGACTTGTGTATTCCCATCAGTCACTCAAGAAGTTTTTATAATGGTTTTAACAAATAAACAGACTGACAACTGTAGAAATATCTTTCACACTTTGTAAATCACTGCTGATGGATGTGTGAGTACAGGATAACTTGTGTATTCCATTTGTTTCTGGAGCACTAGAACACATACTGTATCATATCCATGGATCTTCCTTCACCAGGCTGGCGGCTCCCAAGTGGTGTTCACTAACCCACTGGAGATTGTCAAGATTCGTCTGCAGGTGGCCGGTGAAATTGCCACAGCACAGAAGCCGTCTGCCCTCATGGTGGTGAAGGATCTTGGCCTTTTTGGGCTCTACAAGGTGAAGAGGCCTGTCTCTTACACTCTATATTGGTACTGACATTTTCTGAACTCTCAATCTCATATGTCAAGATAGAGTGCTAACAGTGGTGGGTCTTTGCAGGGTGTTCGGGCTTGTCTGCTGCGAGATGTGCCATTCTCAGCAATTTACTTCCCTGTCTATGCTCATTCCAAGCGGCTTCTTGCTGATGAGAATGGCTACAACTCCCCTTTGTCCCTCCTCATTGCTGGTGCTATTGGTAAATAATACTGCCTGCTCTTCTTTCTTCTCAGGATTATTGTTTAACTTCATTCTTTGTGATGCTTTCAGTGTCTTATTTTCTGCTATTTATCAGCATTTTGCAAAGGATACTGGTGATAGTAATTATATAGAGTTTGTTGCTCTTGTCCAGTTATCTTCTTGTACAATTCTGCACCAGAAAAGTAACCTTTATAAATTCAGTGCAGAACCAGCTACAGTAGTGTGTCAGGTTAGGTTAGGTTTTGTTAGGTTTTATGAGCCGATTAGTGCAGGGACCTTTCATCCTCCTGTGTGATGCTTGCAGGTGGTGTGCCGGCTGCCTCGCTCACAACACCTGCTGATGTGATCAAGACTCGGCTGCAGGTGGCTGCCCGGGCTGGCCAGACCACTTATAACGGTGTGTTTGATGCAGCACGCAAGATTTGGCGTGAGGAAGGAACCAAGGCATTCTGGAAGGGAGCCCCAGGTGAGATCTTGAGTGTGTGTGTGTGTGTGTGTGTGTGTGTGTGTGTGTGTGTGTGTGCGTGTGCCATGAGTTAGAGGAAACCCTCCTGAATGAATGTTAAGTTCTATTTTTCTCCCATATGGCTTTCCTTAGCTTTGAAATGATGGCCATCAGATAACAGTGTAATTATTTTAAATTGTATTTGTGAAAAATGTAAAGGATGATATTCAGTTGTAGTTTTATGTATGGACTACATTTTAATGACTCAAGCATTGCATATTGTTCCCATCATCTGTATTTTTGGATTTACTTATTTTACCAATTATTATAATGAATTTTATTCATTGACATGCTGTACATCATTGACATCATTGATTGATGAGATCATCATTCATTTATTACTTTCTATGCATTCTGCACATAGTGTAGCCAGTGTAACTATTAGGAATGTACAGACCATAGATAGACGATTTAAACAATAGTAGATTATTGGTCAGTTTCTATTAACACTCTTTCTAATTGATACATGCTTCATAAAAGATAATCAAATGGATATAGATAGCTCCAAACTAATTGCACATTTCTCCTCCTAGACATGACATTTTTAGATACTGAAGCTTCTTACATGGTCATTTGATGCATCTCTTTGGTGCAGACTTTAGCTGATACTCTATTTCTGAGATACTGAGTACATTTCAACCGACTATTTAAAATGTATGATCAGTGAATTTGCTGCCACTGGTTTCTGATTCATTTGATGCTGTAGAGCAGTGCTTTCAACCCTTTTTTGGCTTGTGACCAAATAACACAATACATTTCTGAATTTCCCAACATTTTTCTGGAACCTCTCCAAGATCTTGTGTTAACAAGACCTATGCCCATGTTCCTCATTACAAGGAAGGAGTATAATGAGAATTACAGTGATAATTTTTCATTTGCTAGGTTCTGTTTCCTTATTCCTCATTGCCAGAGAGATTGGAAGGCATGGAGGCCCTATTGGTGAGCGTAGGGTGTGTGTTTGTGTGTGTGTGCGCGCCTCTGTGTGTATAGCAAGAGAACTGTAGATGGATTTTGTAATACCATAATATGTTATGGTTATGTGAAAGCAAACTGATCTCTGTGGCACAAAATGATATAATGATATTTGAAAAAGGGGTTCTGGATTAATCTTTCAACGACTTCTCTCAGTTCATGATGTGTGTCCACAGTGGTCACTACAAACACCAGTGATGATATTGTCTTATTATACTTCCTTTTTTTTTCACAAGTTTCAGATGTTGGGTATAAATGAGAAGTTCACCGGGAACTTCTTGTATTATTTTAAAGTTTACGTATAGTGTCCTTTGGCCGTTGCTGATTTAACTTCCATTGTTTGCTTTTTATTTTTACAGTACTTTGCTTCACTAATGATGGTCTTAGTGGCCTTGCTGTCCTTCTTGCTTCCCATTGTGTGATATGTCTGGTCATGCTTTCTCCCCTTAACCATCAAGTCCTTTAATTGGAGTCTTTCTCACACTAGTTGCCTGTTGTGAAGAAGACCTTTGCATTGCTGTTGCAATTCCTCTACCCACAATTTTGCTCCACTCATACAGCTGCCTTAAGTTGCAGCAAGTTTACATTAACACAAGCTAATTACACTTATAAAACTCCTTAGCATGTTAGGTACAGTTTGTCTTAATGGAGTCATCTTATTGGTAGTCATAAAGACGTCATCTTCCAGGGAAAAAGGAAATGCTTTGAGTGATAAAGAGAGATAGTTTGGTCTTTTGACTCAGCCATTGTACATCTTCATTAGAATTCAAAACATTATGTTGCTCATAAAAGTAATGCTTAGTTGTTGCCAAATTTATTGTTTTGACATGACCATGACATATCATGAAATAGTAAAAGCTAATGCAGTTAAAACACTATAGTAAAAACCCTAGTAATCATTAACAGCTTAGTGCTGCTTCCTGCTCAGAGTGGCTTGAGAGTGGTGGTGCCCGGGCAGTGGCTGTAGCATATGTTGTACTCCACTGATGGCCAGGCAAGGCAGAGTGCCATCACTGTTTGCCCTGAGACACCTCCAATACCACAAAATATTACACCAGTCTTCATTCTGTCAGTCTTGGTGGGCATGATACAGACAGTCTGTACCTTTATTGAACAAGGTACACTCATGTTGTGATTGTATTTAGTAAAAACCCAAAACTCAGATTTATGACACTTGGCTAATTTGTTGATTGGTATGTTGTGATAAAAAGGGAAAGGAAAAAGAGAAGGCTAGAGTCTGTGATTGTGCCCACAGTTCCTTCAGTCTCACTGTTTGCCTTCATAATGAGACTTGTTCTCTTCATTTTTTCTATATTTTTTTTTCATTTTTGTTGTATTAAGTACATTGTTTTCCTTGGAGTGTTGACATAAAACTGTTCATTACTACCACTGTTAGAAGGGTATTTATGTCACCCTTGTATACAAACAGATGGGATATTTATTTATCCTACTAACTATGTATTTGGTCTGCACACAGCCACACCTCCGGCTAATGCTGTGTTACCTCCCACAGACGTGTTCCTTGTCCCTTTGTGACACTGGCAGTGTGAGCCAGGTGAAGTTTGCCTTGTAGGGACACAAACACTGTCCACAGGATGTCTCTCATGTTATTGGATTCTTGGCTTTCATATTTTATAAGAATCAACTGTTCTACTGTTTTAGTTCTTTTTATCTTTTTTTATTCTCTGGGCTGACCTTCATTATTATCCCCACAGCTCGAGTGTTCAGGTCTTCTCCACAGTTTGGTGTCACACTGGTGACCTATGAAGTGCTCCAGCGACTCTTCTATGTTGACTTCGGTGGCATGTAAGTAGTGCTGGAAAGGCTGTCTCTCTCTCTTGTGCTCTGTCCATTATATAGTTTTAACTCTCATTGTATTAGTTTTCTAGATGTCTGTGCTCACACCTAAACCACTTATAACACTCGAAATAGACACAGAAAGGAGTATAAAAATCCATGCAACACCTCAAAATGCCCCCAGACACACCTCCAGAACACATTGAAGATAATTTAAAGGCATCTATCACATACGGAAAACATGCAAAATGCACCCATAGCTCACTTATGACACCAAAAAGACACTCAAAACACCTTGGAATACCACCAAATACACTTAATTAAAACACCCCAAATACATCTCCAGAAACACCAGATTACTTTATAAAGAACAGCAAGGAATACTTACCTAAATATTGTGACTTGGCTCCTCTTCTGCCTTCCTTTCTTTCTTCCTCCTCCTCCTCCTCCTTTACTTGAACTTGTTCCTTCCATCTGCAGCTTCCATCTACACGCTTGACTCTAGAAACACATTAAAACACTCAGAGATCACTATATATTACACAAATTATTGAGGAAGTGGAGGGAGAGAGAGGTACGGTGGCTTTGCTCCCTCTTCTCTTCCTCCTCTTTCTTCTTCTCCTTTATTTCTTCTTTTTTGTTCCTTCTACTGCTTCCATCCTTACACCAGAGCCTAGAAACACGTGATAACAGATAGAAATCACGAGATATTAGACAAAAGGTTGATAAACTGGGGTGGTGAATGGAGTCACCAGGCCAAGGGGTGTGTTAAGATGTAAGGAAATTCAGATGAATGTTTGTAAGTAGCTGCCATGTCTTAGCCTTTAAGGGTGATGTCAGATAGATAGACAAATAGAACTCTAAGACAGTCCTTAGTCAGATAGTAGTAGTGAGTATTGGTTGTTTGTATGCCAGAGGGGCACACTTCTCATCACCACCATTTCTTTCCTTACAGCCGACCACAAGGCTCTGAGGCTCAGCTCCCGGCCTCAGCCGCTGACCTCCGCTCCACCAATCCTGACCATGTTGGCGGGTACAAGGTTGCAGTGCCCATCTTCAGGGGAATTGAATCCAAATTTGGCCTGTTCCTCCCCAGATTTGTGTGAGGGAGGAGATGAGTAGCCACAAGTTTTTCAGAGATGTAGGAGAGCAAAGTTCACCGGTTGTTTAATTAAGTCATTGCCAGTATAAAATATAACATCAACATCCATCGCCTGTGTCAGCTGTGAGTGACACCAAGGAACTGTTTGATGTAGTAGAGAGGTATGTAGATGTTTTATTTGTTATCATTCTGAATATGTATATGATGAATGCCACAGGGATGGAGGGCCACAATTGCTCCTCCAGTAAGACAAACACCTCCATTTTCCAACTTTGAGTTCATGTCAGCACGTTCAATTTTATCACATCATAATTAGGCTGAATTAGTGCTTTCCTGTGCAATCAATTCCACATGCCACATCGTCACACAAGATTGATTTAAATGAGCAGTAGATTGATAAGCTCTTGCAGTTTTGCAGTTTCAATTTGCATCTTGTTTTCTCCGCCTCTTATCAAACATAACAGGTTAATTCACTCGCTCTTTGTTGTGTCAGTGCTCTGTGCCTGCTGCATTTAGTGCCACTGGAATAGGCTGCCAATAATAATAATAATAATAATAATAGCATAAAGCTTTTCCTCATCTCACGATCATGTACAGTGTTCATGTACATACCGTTCCTTGTGATGATTTTGTTTCCTAGTTCATGTTGTAAATATGATAAAGAAGAAAATATTATCTGAAGTGCACAAACTTCAAGCTATCAATCATGCAGCTGAGGCATTTTTGTGCTCAGGTTTGGTTCACATGTTGTTAACTATTTATTTAGAGTCCGTGGTAAAGGAGCTTTCCGTGATGAAAATAGACTACGCACTAGCTCATTGTCTGTTGGCCCTGGATGGAGAAATAAACTAAATATTTATTGAGCATAGATAAGCTGTTCTGTCATTCTGTGGTGGACCGACGTGGTGTAGTTATGTGTGTATATTTGTAAAGAAGTGTTGTATTTGAGGCCGTGATTCATACTTCATAGTTTATTATTTATTTGTTGTTGCTGCCAGAGTTCCCTGAAGTTAGGGAAAAGCGACAAGACAAGTTCGTTGTTGATTCTCGTACTTTCGTCACGCCACACACCTGCGTCAGTGAGCTGTATTTAGAAGCTTCTATTTCTGTTAAAACGAAGGTGTCTAATGAAGTGCTAGCAATAGCTTTAGCATAATACTATAATCCATGTAAATTTTAAAGTTACAGCAATCTTTTATTTTCAGCAAAAGACACTTGAAAATAAACATACATTGTTATTGTTGTCAGTGGAGATGGTGTTCCACACAATGCATGTAAGAATATCAAGAACCTGAGTCTAGGATGGTGAAGCTACTGTAAATAGTCCGCCTTTGTTCCTCAAATGACCCACCAATGGTGCGACCTCAGTTGTCAGCACATTAAAGGTGATTATGATCTATGGGTGTTTTTCTCACATGAAAAATATGTATTAAGAGATTTCCTTAACATATCTTTTACAGACTTGAAAACTTTTTACTTTAGTGTTCATTGTCTGAGTTCAACTTCAACAGCTGGAGTGTGAGATTGATTTGACTGATTCCTTGAAGTTGCTATTGGCTTTACCTACTCAAGCCTGACAAGGTTGAGGCACGGAGTTGCTGCAGTGTGTTAGTATTTTCCAGAGCTCTGTACATTCTGTTCCCTGGCTGCTTCTTCACTATAGTTCATTGTTTCCCTGACATGGCAAGTTCTGTTATTTAGCCAGACAGCACAATAATGAACTGGTTACAATTTCTTGTTGCCACTACAGCTGTTGTGCTTGATTACTGACTTAGAATCATCTAAGGTGGAAGGGAAGTGAAATTTTGCTGCATACGTATTCATATTTTTTACAGTATTTAAAATACAAGTTTGATATAAAATGATTTCTTCATACAGACATTATCAGTGCATCTAAGAATGCACACATTCACATACTTTTCTCATGCATGCTAAGCAAAATCTTATCTACAAAAAATTATAAATAAGCATCACATCAAACCTATATACAAGCTCATTAAAGCTGCAGCACAAAGCTGACGAGACAATACAAGGAAAAGTTGCACATTTTTTGTGCTGAGATTGTTTCCTCTAAATCAACACAATATTTATATCAAGATTATAGTAATCAAAACTGTTTGATAACTCGGTTAAAAGTGCTTGTTTAAAATCAATGATTTTCTTGACTTTTTCAAAAGTGAAAATATTAAAATATTTCAAAGTACCACAAGTTTGGTTACTAAAAAATGCCAAAGATGCCAGGAGTCAATGCAAGACACATTATTGGAGTGATATTATATACCATAAGATTAAAGGCAAAGGCAGTTAGGAAAGCTTTCTCTACACTGAGGAATGGCAGTGATGGTACTTTACTTTCCTAGATTGCTATCAGTCTGTATAATTCTATTGCAAGACAGCACATCACTTCCTCCCAGTGGTTAGGGTGGGTCACAACCACACCATGCTGGATTAGGGCATCTTGGCAGAGTTACCAGGTCAAGACTCCTCCACTTACATTGCATGCCTATTCTGAGATCAACAGGCTTCACATGGTCAGAAATAAGCTCAGGACCTCTTTATTATGAGCTGAGCTTTTTAATCACAGCTGAAGGAGGTACAATGGTAAATGTTATGGACTAAACCCAAGCATTCTGTCACTATCACAATAACTTGATGAAAGACTAAAGTGTGATGAGGGAGAACAGGGCAGGAATGAAGATGACGTAAGCACACACCAACACAGAGCTTCCTGCACCTCGGTCGATGAGATTGTCCTTGTGTATTTCATTATCCTCATCCTGTGCGCTGGGCAGTGTGATGACATCTGAAGGAGTCTGGGTAATACCTGCAAGGAATAGGTGCAGGTCAGGAACTATTTCACTTTTTTTCTGGATTGTATTGCTTTTGTATCACAATCAACCTTGGATCTATAAAATTTGCTCATGAAACCAAAATAAAATTAATGTAAATATATGTTCAAATTATTGTATGTCTATGAATTCTTAAATGAGGCCTTCACAAAATATAACCCTTGCTTATAAGAAAACCCTGGCATTGTACAAGTGAAGTTCTTAGTGTACCTTGATTTCTCTCTGTTGTGGCAGCTTGGGTCTGCACGGTGGTGGTGGTGGTGGTGGTGGTGGTGGGTCGGGTGGTAGATCTGGTGGTCGTGGTGATGGCTGAAGAAGTTGTAGTAGTAGTGGTGGTAGTGGTGGGGATGGAAGTTGATGGTGGGGTGCATGGTGGTGGCTGAAGTTGCAACTCTCGATAAAGTGGGTATTTGCTTTTCTTGGGTAACTGTGTGAGGAGGAAAACATTTCTGAAGACTTATCTGTTGAACATTTCATTAATCACAACTGGCACCCTTACATCCTTTGATTGCTATTGACAACACACCGTTATAACTTTAATAGAATAGTGTTAAACTATTTTATGTGGACACAAAACTATCACTACTTCAAATTACTCTGTCATTTCTTCTGCTGTTTTTTTGCATCTTTAGAAGCCATAATCAAAGACTATACAGTGATATTTTTAGCTAGAGAGTGTCATATCAGGGAAATTGTTAAATGTTTTCAATGGTCACAACACTCTCACAAGAATCACATACTATACCCTCTCTCTCTCTCTCTCTCACACACACTGCCATTCATTCTACTGCACAACATTTTACTAAGCTTGCTACAGTAATGAAACTAATAAATGTTCGTAATTGCCACAACTCTCCACATTATAAAATACATAGGTATCCATGACAATGAATCTTCTCAGTCACTGCTACTCAAGTCATATCCAACACCCACCCCTAGGACAGGCTGGCGGCCGTGGTACTCGCAGGAGGGTTCGTGTTGGCCCTGAATGACCATCTGCTGCAGGGTCCTGGCCAGGTACGGGTCCTCCCAGGTGGCTGGGTTGTACAGGATGTCATAGAAGGTCTGGTTGAAATATTCTGGAGGGTAAGAAGAAGGCTTAGCTAGAAAGGCCAAGTGTGTGGCAAAGAAAGATTCTGAAGGGAAAGACTGGCTGAGTTATCTTAATACCGGACAAGTATGAAGTAAACTGTTGTGTGGATTTTGAAGGTCCATGAGGTGTGTATGACTTGAAAAATTCTTAGGTGAAAAGATGTAGGATTGGGATTATATTTTTATAAAAGTAATCTTATAGTCAATTATGGTTTAATGTTGATTAATTACAGTAGCCTGGAAAAATATTTACAGGTCAAAGAATGTGGAATGGTATGGTTAAAAGGAGGTTCTGTGATTTAAGTATGGCTCAATGTGGGAGGTGAATTGTGGTGTATAAGTGACTCACTCTGGGGCTCCTTCACCACCACCGAGTTGAAGATGTTGGCCAGAGTTATGTCTCGGGATTGACTGCCTCCCTCTGCCTCCATCATGTCCAGCAGCCAGTCCTCCGTCTCATCAACGATGGGGAAGTCTCTGAAATACACAAGCAAATCCAGAGATGTAAGGTATGTTGATTTAGAAATGTAACGTCCATATTTTTTTCCATCAAAATTATCACAGAAAAACTAGACTTATGTAAGGAGCAATACTCACTTCAGGTATCTGTGATCAAACTGTGTGCTGGAAAGGATAATGTAGGAGATCATCATCACGGCAAGCTTTAGCATTATTCTTTATTGTATACTTCTTCTAATATATTATTCATTAGGAAGTATAATTCATCATATACATTTGTGAGGGAGGTATGCGGACAGAAGCTACAGAGATATGTAAAGATACTGCTGATGACAATTTTACTCAGAAATATAGTCATACCATAACATATTGCTATCCATCACACTTTTAAGAGATGCATGCTTACAGATTGTTGTTGTACAGATCCTTGATGCCAAAGGTGTCAATGATGAGGGCCATGTCAGGCTTTGAGTAGCAGCCAGAGAGGTTTGCACGCGGGTAGTAAGTGAGGAAGGCAAGACACATCTCCTCCTTGGTGCCAAATCCTCCCTGGAGAGATAGATGGGAGGTAAACATTAGGAAGGTGAAGTGGGAGTACTCTAGCAGTCAGATCAGCCAAGGGATAGCACATGAACAAATAGCAAGGACACATGAACAGCAAGGAGGAAGAGAAGGAGAGAAGAGGGAGGGAACAGAGGCTAAGAGGAAAGGAATATATGTTGGGAAGTAGAGCAAAAATGTCAAAAGTAAGGGAACATGAGGAAGGAGGAAGAGAGGGAATGGATAGGAGTTAAGAGGAAGGATAGTGGAGGTAGAGCACGAGAAGAAAGGAAGGTACAGGAGCTAAGAGGGAAAATGGGGTCAGGAGCTAAGGAGAATAAAGTATATGATGTACAGTTGGCTCTCTATTTGAAGAGGCAGTTTTTTTCTATTTTCTAACGAAAGTGACATTTGTCATCCCTTTTGCATGGCAGCTGTCATTGGCTAGAACTGCCTTTGACATGTATCAGGCCTGCACTCTTCCTCTCCCCATCCATACTCTCCCTTCCTGTTCTTCTTCTCAAACTTCTTTTAACCCCCCCTGCCCCCCCCCCTCTCTCTAATAAATGTCAGAGGCAGCTGTGACCAATGACAGGTAGAAAGTTGGACAGATGTCCTTTTTTGTTAGCAATATAACTAGAAAAACTACTTCATTAAGTAGGGAGTTGATGTATTTAGTATGTGTATGCATACTGTTCATGTCTATCAGTGTTTGTTTTTTCATCTAATATATTCATGAAAGTATATTAATATACCATCAATATATATATATATATATATATATATATATATATATATATATATATATATATATATATATATATATATATATATTGGAAGGGAGGAGTCTGATATGGAGGTGATAGGAATGAGAAACGTAGAGACAAGTGGGGAGTGGTGATGGGAAGGCGGACATGGAGTAAGGTTGAAAAAGGAGTTGTAGCTTAATACAGACACGCCATGACATCTGGCCTATGATATGTATCTATCGAAATCCCTTGAGTTGACACAAGTCGCTTCATTAAACAGGGAGCCGTCTGTACGAACGCAAGAGAGAGAGGGGGGGAGGGGGGGAGGAAGGAGCACTAGGGAATACCCCCACCATACCCCATGATCATGTGACGGCCATCCTCCAATCACAAGCTGGCAATGCTATAGAACCTCAGGCTGCCAACACCACCTTCACCGTACGAGTGTCACTACGTAACCTTTGGGTTCAAGGGACAAGGGAGAAGAGAAGAAAATTTGATAGGAAAATTAACTTACAAACGTCGGCATTTTCCTTTTGGTGGAATCATAGCCACAGGACACGATCATAGAGTCCCCAGGCAGAATGACCCTCGTCTTCTCTAGAACTCTTGCTTGTTGATAGTTGAAGTCGTAATGGTTGTCTGTAATTAATTGAAAGTTGTAAATGTCTGAGGCATCATGAAAGCATCAGTGCATGCAGAAATGCTACACATGTATTGCTGGGTTACCATCTACGTGACTAGGCTGAAGGGCGCCATGGAGTAACAAGTAAGTAAGTAGTGTTGGTGAGCCTGGTAAGTCAGGCATCATCCAATCACAGGCGCCTGACAGTGAGCACTACGCATAACACCTGCACATCAGAACTCAACCAGCATCAGTGGAGGGAGGACGTACATGCTGTACATTGTGTATCCTCCTGTCGGCCACGTTTCCGTTGTTTCTCATTATCACCAGTGTTGTTATCGGTGTAATATACGAAGGCAATTGTCGTAAATGCAACGTCTCGATAGAAATTTGCTCTGAAGCTTCGAGGTAGCGAGGCGGCTTCATATTGCCGCAGGTGGATCGCTCCGCCACCACCACCGCCGCCGCCGACCGGACACAAGGTAGGTACATTCAATGGTTTGCACTTTGATTTCCTTTGCATTATGACACTTATTGGATGTATTGCTGCATTGACCACGTCTTTTGAGGTAATTTATTAGATGTGGCTTCAATCGATAGAATGCGTCATGCTATCGGTCACTTCTCTGATCTGTGCAGGTTTGAACACGCTGCATGCCGCCCTCTAACTGGGCCTCTCCACTCCATCGTAGCAATTATTGAATTTATTACACAAGTCATAGTTTGTGGCAGGTAATTAGCGCACTGGGGTGTTTCATTGATATAAGGTGGGATGGTATCGGTCACCTCAGACTGACCTGTGCAGGGTGAGGGCACGTAGCACGGTTATCCCTAACTGGGCCTCCCCACTCCACCACGTGGGCTCATATACTTGTGAACTCAACTGTCTGTTCATCTTATATTCTTTCCACCAGGTTGCAGGTCACTTATGGTTGTTGAATTTGGCACCAAGCCACTGATTACTGATTACTTTCGTTTTTCGTTTTTTTCCCCCCTTATTTTTTTTCAAAGTGTGTGTGTGTGTGTGTGTGTGTGTGTGTGTGTGTGTGTGTGTGTGTGTGTTTACGTATCAATTTTAATCTTTTTCTTTTTACTTTATTTTTCATTTACTTTCCAATTTCTTTCTTTCTTTATTATTTTTTTATTTCCTTTTTCTGCTGTTCTTTTTTTTCAGGAAAGTTAAGTTACCTGAAAATGATACATACAATAATTATTAACCTGTACACATGCACTCTTACATTTTCTTTGCAATTGTTTGAATGTGGCTTACATTATGAGTATGACCTGTGTTGTGTATGTTGGATTTATTACTTTATTATTATTCTATATTTGCTCATGTTTTGAGAATTAAGTGTTGTTTAGAATTGTGATATTCTTTTGTGATGCCTTGCTTTTCCATCATTACCCATTATCACTCACCACCCTCATCACCACCACACTGCACCTCTCAATGTCACCACACAACTCATTACTACTATTGCACCTTAACCTTCATCACCATACCAGTTCACTCACCACCACTTCTCACTAAATGCTTTCCATCACTCGGTGAATCAGTCATTATATTCCTCGGAAGTGAATACTGTGAATCGTGTTTTTACTTTTGATCATGATTACTCAGGGTTATTGTGTGGGTATTTTAACTAGGTGTCTTCAGGGGCTTTGAATGTCATATACCAAATATCTGTGGTTGGTGAAATGAAATATGGGTTAAAGTTTAGCATCTGTATTATATTATATTCACTATGCTAATTAGATGATAGTAGAGTGGGGGCAAGATTGTTACATTATGCTTTATATTTGTATAAAGTATCCACTGAATTAGTTAGGGTGATACAGATATATGCACATTTAAATAGTGAAGGAGGTAGACGAATCTTAAATTGAAATTGACTCGGGAATACTTTACTTCTCTAATGTTGTGAATACAAGTCTTCTTCTAAGAGATACAGCATAACTGCCAGGAAGTTTTCATTGGGGAAGGCTGAGGGGGAGTAAAATGTGGAGGGACTTCTCAAAATGTCATCAAAGTGAAATATTGATGATAAATTGCTATGTATAAATATTGGTAGCAATATTGGGGGAAACAGGGTGATAAGGGAGGGGGGTTGGCTCCTCCCCACTGGTCCTGATTGGTCCATTTTCTTATTTTACTTTTGAAAAGTAAAATATTCTAGGATCAATCTGAGATTTGTCTATTGCCTTGAATACTTAATAATTATGGTCTAAGGTGTTACACTTATGTTACTTATTTGCCAACTTATCTTTATAAGTCATACTCACTCCTTTAAGATGCTACAAAGCAGCAAAAAATTTAATCAACAGATATAATTTATTATTATGAAGTTGAGGGTTGATAGTGGGCTGGTGCACACAATGTGATGCTAAACAAAGACATATAAATATAAAGCACACACTGCCACTGACTTGTACTCACCCTGTATGATGGGGGGGAGCTCCTGGCCCTCCCGGATGTGTTGCACAGAGATGGAGGAGCCGAGCAGGTGGGCATGCAGGACCCCCTGGAACACTGTGATGCCTGTCTCTGGCACTGTCTGGAGGGGAAAGAGAACAGGGGATTACTTAGGGAAGAGGCTAGTATTTATTGTTTTTTTCACTTTTGTTCTTTTTGAAATTACAGTATGTTGTTATATATATATATATATATATATATATATATATATATATATATATATATATATATATATATATATATATATATATATATATATATACTGATGGAGCAGAGAAAGTATTGCTGCCCTCAGTCAAGCTTATAGTGACAAAACATTTAGTCAAGGGTGATATATAAACCTTCTGGGTACAAGTGGAGGTGCAGTGAGCCACTGTGGTCCACTGCTGGCCTGGTGGGATGATCATGGTAGGGGAGACAGTGTGGCCAAGAGTTAGCACGCCAGCGTCATGTTCTCGTAGCTGCTCCGTGTACAGCAAGCGAACACCAGAGCTGTCTGTCACACCTGGGCACGCAAACCATTAGTGTTGCTTTACCATTTACTTCTGACAATAATTTTTCTGCATATTTTCTCATCATTTTGACTCCAATTCTAATTCTTCTGTATATTTCCTTCTTTAACTGACTTTTCAACACTGATTCACCTGCATATTTTCTCATTCTTTACTTATTTTCCTGTAGCAATTCTGCATACTTTGTCATTCTTGCCCTGTTGATTCTCCTATACTCTTACTATTACACTACACAACCTTTGCCTTACACTTATTATATTTATTCATGCCTTGCTGCTATTCACTCTCCTCATTCTTATAATAATTATTCATCTCTCAACCCCAAGCGAAAGATTTTACCAGCATTTCACTGTACCACCTTATCCATGTATTTATATTCAGCACGAGACATCCGTTTCTTAGCACATTTCATTCTCCCTTGACATTCATGCTCACCTGGCATGAGGTCTGGGTTGTCATAGTGAATTTCCAGCATGAAGTAACTTGCACCTCCATGTTCCTCACCAAGAGGGATCCCCACGTTAGGTGGCAACATCTCTCCTGGAAGAGTGATTATTAGGTTAGACTTCCTCTATGTATATCAATTCACACACACATACACATACACACACACACACACACACACACACACACACACAGTATAGTATAGTATAGTGGTTAGCACCATGGGGTTAATACTGAAAAGGCCTGAGTTTGAGTCTCGAAACTTGGACACAGTAAGGCAAATAGCTGAGCCTCTTAATGTGTAGTCCCTATTCACCTAGCAGATGGTAGGTACAGGGTGTAACTTGGTGAGGGTTGTGGCCTCACTGTTCTGCTGGTGTGTGGTGGGTTATCAGTCCTATCTTAAGATAGGCCAGTATGAGCTCTGAGCTCTTTCCATAGGGGAATGACTAGCTGCCTGTGTGACCAGCAGATGACCATGATACTGAATTTTACACACACACACACACACACACACACACACACACACACACACACACATTAGATATCTGGGTGATTTCAATATGACTTCACATCATATCCCTGTCTTTCTGAGAAATAAAATCTCAGACAATGTAGTTGTCTTTACTTTAGTGTTGTGTGATCTATTATCCATTGGATGTAAAATTTTACCGTCATGATTGAAAAACCTGATGATTAATCTGATAATTTTTTCAAGTTATTTTTGCCATGCAAAATTATAAGCACTATCTCACATGCTCTGTGACAGCATATGACAGCGATCCCAGACGCAGACACTGCATAGTGCAAATGTCAGTCTGTGGGTGACAACTGCTGGTTAAGTTGGTTGCTTTCGTAAAGAAAAGTCCTAAGTAAAGTAGAGTCAGCTTACACTCATATCAATGAAACTGGAGATACATCCTCACTCTTATGAAAATGTGAATCAATGACCTAGAGCACACATCTAAAAACCCTGTGATGCATTCATATTGCCAGCAGAATAATTATTCAGCACATTTACAGTATGCATCATCATGAATTGCATCTTTTGTATACATGTATCATTTATAGTTACATAAGGTAGACTGGACTAACCATCAGAGCCAATGGCCCAGGCAACAATGGCTGTGTTGCAGCTGAACCAGGACACAGGCATATTTTGATCATAGCATTGTGCTCCCTTGGCTGACACAAACTTGTGGAGCAGCTTGTCAGCATGTGGGATGTGACACTCGTACAGCAGCATGTGGTGGACATGTTGGCGGTTCTCTGGCTGAATCTGTGGCATGTACTACAGGGAGAGAGGAAGTGGTTGGTGGATTAGTGGGAGAGGGTAGTGGACTCAACTTACAGTGGTACTTCTTGATTTGAACTTAATTCGTTCTTTTTGGCTGCTTGAATTACGAAAATTCGAATTTGGAAACAATTTTTACCATTGAAATTAATGTAAAAACATATAATCTGTTCCAGTTTATTTTAAATTTAAAAAAATATCACACTCAACCCCTAGCTACTGTGAGAAATTGGTCCCTTAACATCGCCACAATAGCTAAAAACGCTATAGCCATTGTTAAGAAGTAATGGGGAAAAAATTGGTCCTGGCCCATCAGAGTGGCACCTTGTTTTCCCCTCATCATAATTCATAGATATCGTTCACATTTTGAGAGTATAAAGTAAACACAGACATGAAATGCATAAAGAAAAAAAGAAAAAAAGGCATAACAAAAGACTTATTTACTTCGGTGTGAAACACCCGAGTCCTGATCGCGTAGTATTCACCCCCCTCCCCCTCACTCCCTCCCTATCCACTCCCATTTGATACACAAACAGACCGAGTAAGCCGCCTTCCTCCAGCCACTCACCACCATTCTCTCTCTCTCTCTCTCTCTCTCTCTCTCTCAACGCACACATATCCAGCTTATACTTTTCAAATTCAGCAACAAGTTCTTCGATTTTACCGTCCTGATTTAATGTCCTTACATTCCAGTTCCCAATTTTGATACCTCTTTTTGCACAAATAAAAGAATTCGGCGACCGGGAGATTCTTAGCAACCCTTGCCTATCTAAAGGCTGCCCGGGACGAGGGACCGTGATATTGCGTGAATCCATTTTGGTTTCTTTGGCTGAAATTAAAGAACACTTCGCCACAGCGTTACAGTTGGCAGTAGGCAGCTAACTTGCCCATATGCCCCCACCCACAGAACTCAGCTAAGCTAAAGTCAAGCGCGTGTCGGCTGCACTTCTCGACCATTTCACTCTTAAAGAATTCATCTGCCCGAAAAATGCATCCACCTCCCTGCCTCCAAAGGCTTCGATCTGTGTAGGTAGAGGGCCATCATATCCTCACTAGCCATATACTACCAAGAATATATAGACTACACTCACCACTATAGACTACACTCACCACATGGATATGGAGAGAGAGCCAATATAACAGTATTAAACACACACACACACACACACACACACACACACACACACACACACACACACACCTCAAAATACCCGAAAAAATCACTCCACAATGATAGATATAAAGAGAGCTCGTATTACAGTATCACACACACACACACACACACACACACACACACACACACACACACCACACAACACACACACACACACACACACACACACACGGTAGACACACAGTAACTCCTGCTATATAAGTCAGCAAGGCAGGGGGGGGGCAGGGAGGCGCCCGCCCTATGACGTCACAGCTGATGACGTCACAGCTGATGACGTCACAGCTCAATATTTACGTAGCGCAAACCATTTTGAAAATGACCCCTCGATAAAACAATGACAGATCAATCTATTGCATCTTTTTCGACGCGATAAATAGGATAACTAATTCCCAAAGTACAAACACTCTCCTAGCAACACCAATTCTGAAGAAATTCTACGTGAAAAAAACGGTTTTTTAAAAATATGACACTTTTGAACACTCGTTAAATACCCACTAACTGCCACTTCAGCGGAACCAAAACCCATTTCAAGACAATCGATCAATTATTCTTCATTGTTTTAAACACTTTGGAGTGATTTAGAGGCGGAAATAAACTGTTGAGAGGCCGATGATGAAGTTTTTAATGTAACTTTGACACCTTCGAATAACACGGTTCCTCTCCACTCACTTTACTGAACTGACGACACAAAACATCATGGTATATGAACTATCTTTTGCCATTAATAACAACGTGATACAACCTCTAATAAAAAAGTGCATTGGGCGTTGCAAGAAATTTAGCCCAAAAATGCCCCCTTATTTACCCCCCCAATACCGCCCACCACAGCTACCTCCACCACACACATCCACGCAAATCACTCCAAACACGCCACAGTACTCATAAAAAGCCTTAAATGTGACTATTGACCCCAAATAAACAGTCCAGAAGCAAAGACAATATCCTGCTGGTGAGGGCGCCCCGGTGGGGTACGGCCCCCTCCCCTTCTCTCTCCCTCCCACCTTCGTATATCTATCTATCTATCTATCTATCTATCTATCTATCTATCTATATATATATATATATATATAATATATATATATATATCTATATATATATATATATATATATAGATAGATAGATAGATTGATAGATTGATAGATAGATAAATATAGATATATATGGTAACATAGATGATGTGATATTACTGTAAAAATCACATTAAAATCGGTGAAAAATTGGTGATTCCATACGAATTCCAAAATAAAAAAAAAGAAAAATAAATTATATAATTTTTTTTTTCACTCATATCAACACCAAATTTGAATATGATGATTAGCATAATGCTGTGCATGTACTGTGTGAATTAGAAGAAACACGTTATTTCTTAAATATAGGCGGATCTCCCCCTTAAAAAGGCACTCCAATAGCCATGCCAGAAAATGATGTTTCCAGAGTATTAATTGCCAGATTTTTTATTGTCAGCTGTATGTATATTTACTTCTTTTCAGTTTCCTCAAGGTTGGCTCACCAACTCCACGAAATGCCCAGGAAGAAGAAAACTCTGATGGTAAATCGGCTCCAAAG
>CM035205.1:2926923-2998684 GCA_020233015.1 Callinectes sapidus
TCAACATCTTTCAGACATGCCATCCTTCAGAAAGTTGTGTCTCCTCCCAAGAGAATTGGTAAGAACTCTGTGATTCTTTTTGTATTTTTAAACTGTTGTGGGATAAATGATAGCTTGATATTTTTATTACATGAATGTAAATCATCTATTAAGTGTAACAAAATGCTCCTTATTAATATATGATTGTAAAATGTTTTTAGATTCCTTGTAAATCATTTGCTAATTGTAACAAAATGCTCTTTTGTTAATATTTGATTATGAAATGTTTTTAGACTCCTTAGACCCATTAGGAAGCCGGGCAATTGAATCGTCTGCCTACCCAATTAAGAAATCAAAGCAGCAACTGAAGATTATATGGAAGAAGGCTATATTTCAGCAGATCCTTCTCAATCGTTTTGAGAGGGAAAATCAGCGTCTAAGAGGTAAGGGAAAATTACTTTAATTCGGACTTTTTTTCTTTTAAGATAGAAAGGGATGCACCTAATACAGTGCCGGGCAAAAGTGATGGCCGGGTGGGGTGGGGTGGAAAAGGATTTTGTCCATTTTAAAACCATACCCTTAGGAGATGGTAGTGAATTTGGACAAAAGTGAAGCTGTTGAGCTGTGTGTAGTGTTGATTGGTCTGAGTCACATGCCAGCAACAGATGGCAGTTAGTGTGCATCTGGCTGGTGTGAGGAGAGGTTACTGTGGTGAGTGCTTGTGGAATTTTCCCTTCATTGTTACCACTTCAGGTACACTTATGACAATCTTATGACCTCTAGGAAAGAATATTCACAGGAAACAGTTGCTCAGATCATTGCTGTAAAGGAATCTGGACTGCAAACCAATCAAATAATACAGCAATTTGGTGCCAGTTAGAGGACGGTGTGACTTGGACCAACCAACGCTATACACAGCACGGCATTCACTTTTGTGTGAATTCTCTACCATGTCCTAAGGGTTTGGTCTTAAAACAGACAAAATCCTTGTCCCTCTGCCCCACCCAGTCATCACTTTTGTCTGGTACTGTATATACCCATGTGTCTTATGTATAATTAGGTATATAAGTTATATCATTATATATGTTAATAATGTGTACTTGTGTACATGTTTATAGAAATGTTTGTATGTACAGGTAGCTCTTTTTTTACGCATGTTTGTTTTATGTATCTTTGAATTTACATGAAGTCCAAAATCCGAAGAAATTTTTCATTTATATATACAGTGGTACCTCTTGATTCGAACACCCTTTGACTTGAACACTTCCCAATCCGAACACATTTGGCGAACAAATTTTGACCTCCAATCCGAACACAGCAAAAAACAAACAAACAAAACAAAAAAAAAAACACGTGGCGGCCGATGCGCCTTTCCGCCAGTCGGCCGGTCTTGCTTGTACTCCGCCGTGAACACTCTCTCGTGAACGGCTTTCAAGTCACTCTGGCCCCTAGTTGCCTTGGTTACTCTGGCCCCCAACCCTGATTACCTCCTACCTACCACCCCATTCAATGCAGCTTCTTCTCTGGTCACTGGCAAACTTATTTACTAATGAAGATATATTGAACGTTTAAAACAACCAATGAAGAATGAATTGTTAAATATCATTGTTATTTGCGCAAAGTACAATAATACAATAATTTGCAGTTTTGTACAATACGAGTAATTTATACTTTTCTTTAAATAATTCCTGTTAGAAATAATGATGTGAGAATATATTCTACTTGATAAGAAAGAGAGAGAGATGGGGGGGAGGAGGGAGAGAGGATATATTGTTATATTGTTTTTGTTTTCTGTGATCTCTTCAAGAACGCATCTCTGGTGTAAATCATGAGGTACCCTTAAAGCTAACTCAAATTGACTTTGCTCCTCCCATCATAAAACAGAAAATGTGTGTATGAGTTGTTCAGCATTAATATTATGCTGTTTTCAATGTCTTAACAGCTCATCAGCAGCAAGTGGCAATGCAGCGTGTGCGATTGAATTATGAAGAAGATGAGATTCACATTGAAGCAGTACAGGCTTGGCAGCTCATGTTAACTAGACCTTCAGCTAGGATAGATTCTAATATCCTTCATAGTGGTATCAAGCAAGGCAAGTATTATTGTCCAAATATATGCAGTTTTATAAAGAGTAAAAAAACTCCGGTTATTTCTTTAAAATCTAGCATGTATCACACATAGCTGAGGCTCTGTCCTACATGTGAATTGTACTCACAGTGCCTAGAAAAAGATAACACCATGCACTTTAAATTGAATGCATTGTGATTGAGCTTTGATTGCCATGCTAACGTGTCTGCTCACCTCTCTTATTTTGTCCCTTTATTTAACTTTGTGTGCAGCTGGGGGACTCAGAAATGCTCAACTTGTTTAATCAAACCAAAAGACTTTTGACATGCATAATCTTTGGAATTGAATAGTTTCTGTTGAAAGATAGCTTCAAAATACTCCACTTTTATTAATTAAAAAATTTTCTCAACTCCAGGAGTCCCTAAGTCATTGCGAGGAGATGTATGGCAATTGCTGACGTATCAGTATTTATCCAGAAATTCCAAGAAGGAACCCGACTTCCCTGGATTCAATACACCTTATGAGAATATGATCAAGGAACTCACATCACAACATCATGCTATTCTCATTGACTTGGGTAAGTAACAGACTATAATGATCTATGTGTAATGTATACAGTAATCAACAAATGAATTTACATTTGTTAATTATATACATATCTTTTACATGTTATGTCTATTAGTATGAGATCTCCCAGTGAAAAGTATGGCAAAAATAAGACTTTTTTTTAGTGCCTATGAGGCTCCCCATGTTAGAAGGGACACTCATTTTTACGCATGTTTGCTTTACACGTTTTTTAATTTATGCAAGACCCAAAATAAAAAAAACACAAACACACATGTATATGGTACAATATATATATATATATATATATATATGTATATATATATAGATATATATATATATATATATATATATATATATATATAGATATATATATATATATATATATATATATATATATATATATATATACATACAGTAAGTCCTCTTTATACGGTAATATGCATTCCTGAAAACTTTATTGTAAATCAAAATTACCATATACAGAACCCATTATAACAAGGAGTTTTAAATGTATCTAGCCCCTGTTCACCTAGCAGCAAGTAGGTATGGGATGTAATTTGAGGGGTTGTGGCCTCGCTGTCCTTGTGAATAGTGTGTGATGTGGTCTCAGTTCTACCCGAAGATTGGTCTATGAGCTCTGAGCTCGCTCCATAGGGAAAAGGCTGGCTGGGTGCCCAGCAGGTGATTGGACAGTGAGCACACACAAACACACACACACATAATTTTCCCTATTTGTGTATCTTTTCAGGTCGTACTTTTCCCACACACCCGTATTACATGCAAACACTCGGTCCAGGACAATTGGCTTTATTCAATGTGCTGAAAGCATATTCGCTTCTGGACAAGGATGTTGGATACTGCCAAGGCCTGAGCTTTGTTGGTGGAGTCCTACTTCTTCATGTGAGTTTCAGCAGTAGGGTGATTACATGATTTTATGCAAAAATAGAATGTCAAACTGTAAGTTCAAATATTCCTGTTTGATGAAGTGACTGTCATCTTAAATGGAATAATTGCCACCATCTTAGTTTTGAAATATTGGTAACACGTCTTTAATCAGTATTATTTACCTGATGAAAGACTGCCAAACTGTAGCTTTTGGGAGTCAGATATTGGTACAGATTGGTTGGGCTGGACAAAGCCTGTGTTAACTTGTGTTGTACAGGAAATTAACTTATCAATCTTCATTACTTGTACATTATGTATATGTACAAATGGCTTACTTGATGGAGTAGCTTTCCTACCCATGTTTTTAGCTATAGCTTTAATAGGTAAATGTCAAAATTCTATAGAAGAAAGAGATAGAATAATAATGGTAGACTTTTACATTAATATGATGAGCAAGAAGGATCCACATATGGAAGAAAATGCAATACGGTCACTTTAGGAGAGACATGCAGATACACAGTTTTAATGTCTATCAATCTTGAAACTAGGCATTTCAGATATGAAAAGTATAATAACATTATGAAATAATGGTACTCTACTGTGTTTAAAAGCTTTATTTAGTGAAAATAGTTTTATATACTTATTATGGTGATATGATTATTAAAGTTATTATTTACATTTTGAATACTTTTCAGGTTGAAGAAGAGGTGGCATATAACTTACTGAAACATTTAATGTTTAACATGGGTTGTCGGCAACAATATAGATCAGATTTGATTGGCCTTCAGGTGAGTAAATAAGCATCTTGATGTTGAGAGGTCATTGGAAGTGTGTACTATGTTATGGAAGGGGTTGTGTTTCCTATACGATCATAATATTATGATTTTCCCACCTCTAATGTTTTCTTGACCATAGTAACATTTATATTTTCATGATATGTATTGTATCCTCAACCATCATACAAATTTAACTTTCGAAGTAGTGATGGTTATTCATTTATTTATTTACTTATTTATTTTTAAATTACAACAATTTTTTTCCTGTGCTTCCCCATGATTATGATAAAGCAGCTGAAAGATCCAAGTAATCACAGTAAGTTGTTTGAGAATTGCCTGTGAGGTGTGCAGAGTAAATCATTGATGAGATTATTGAAAGTTGTATTAAAGGTTTATTATATTCAAGGAAGAATAAATAGTGATGTTAAGACATACACTATGACATGATTTAGACATCTGAAGACTGGATGATGGGAAGATGATAAGACATGTATACAAGAATGGATTGTATTTAATGCATGTAAAAAGTAACCTTCCTCTGTAAAGGGAAACATATGAGTGTTGTAATATTTGAGAACTAGAGAAGAACCATAACAGTAATGTTTGAATGTACTTTGAGATGCTGGAAACATCTGCTTTGGTACTGTTATGAAGGAAGTTGTTATGAACAGGCATGGTGGAGGTTAGATTTCACTTTAGACAACATAGCATGACTTTGACATTATAACATGACATTATGATATTCTATTATCTAATGAAATTTATGAAATGAGCTAAAATAATTAGATATCCATATGTAATTATATATATTTCCTAATATACAGGTACAAATGTATCAGTTGTCTCGGTTGCTACGAGATAAACTGAAGAGTTTACATGATCACTTTGAAGATAATGAAGTTACACCACAACTGTTTGCAGCTCCGTGGTTCCTGACACTGTTTGCATCACAGTTCTCATTGACCTTTGTGAGCAGAGTATTTGGTGAGTCTTATTCAGCATGTGATATACACAGTAAGCAGTTTTGCTTATTGATTTATCATATACACAATAAGCAGTTTTGCTTATTGATTTATCATGTAACTCATACTTAATTTTATTTTTAGATGATAGGTATAAAGAGCTATTAGAATTTCTCTCTCTCTCTCTCTCTCTCTCTCTCTCTCTCTCTCTCTCTCTCTCTCTCTCTCTCTCTCTCTCTCTCTCTTTGAAAGTTATATCTGATGCCAGCATATGTAATGCCATTTTAAATGCCTAGTTGATCTTGTGTTTTATATAGTCAGCAGTACAATACTATATTTTATTTTGTCTTTAATAATACAAATTGCTTTAATGGGAATACATCATGTTGGAGAGGGCTGTTTGTTCACTTGTCTTTCAGCATTTTGTTAATTTTACAAAGTATTAGACATAAGTTTCTTGTGTTAGGCCAGTGATTCATTAATAAAGGCATTGTTTTGGCTTCAGAGATTTGCATGGTCAAATACATTTTTTACATTTTTGTATTTTGTAGACCTCTTGTTTATGGATGGAATGGAAGCAGTGTTTTGTGTGGCCTTAGTGCTGCTGCAGACTCATGAGGAAGCTCTTTTGGCATGTGACTCCTTTGAACAAATCATGGAGTACATGAAGACTTCAATGTCCACACTCCATCCTAATCAAATAGGAAATATAATTTCTCAGGTAAGTTGAATATCATTCATCTGTGTTGCATGATTTTGTTACACTCTTAAATTTCTAAAACAGGCACAGTTCACACATTTTATATTAATTACTTATCAGTATTAAGAAATGATTGAATTTGTGCTGATATTCTTTACAGGCCTGTGATTGTTCATTGACCAAAGAACTACAGGCATATGAGGTTGAGTATCATGTCTTACAAGAAGAAGCAGCACTGTCTCCATTAAACAGTGCAGAATTCACCAAGTTAAAAGAAGCCAATAAAAACCTCAAGCGGCAAAACTTGGACCTCTTGGAACAACTGCACCATGCTAATTCTCAACAACATGCCCTGGAGGCTTCTAATCAGGTATCAATTTTAATCTTGTATCCCTTTCGTGTCTAAAAATTTCAGTGGAATTGATATCTCATGGCTAAACAAGATAGATCTCAAAATGCACACGAGTAAAGAACATTTTCTACTTGGAATAACCTGTACTTTTGCCTCCAGTAATATCTGCAGAAAATTGTGTTACTCTGTATTTATGTATGTAGTATGTATATACAGTATCCTTATAAGTATATACAATTTTATTTCTTTTATTCTTAAAAGAGTCTGCAACAGAGTCAGCATCATTTGGAGGTACGAGTCAGGTGGCTTGAGTTGGAGCGTGGAAATCTTAAGCAATTGGTCAGTCTTCTTGCTCAGAATGTTCCATCACGTACCCTATCCTCCATTCCTGCCAATCTTCAGCGTTTCCTCCCTAGTGAAGTAAGTATTTGTGTTTATATTTATTTAGTGGAGACTGAATACTCAAAAGTCTTGAAGGTCAATTTCTTTTATACTTGAATGCAAAAGTTTGACTTTTTACTCAAAAAATATTTGGTACTCTTACGTCCCCACACATGGTTGTAAACAAAGGCAAATTACCTGATTTTAGGTATTGGTAGTCAATTTTTTTGATACTCAAACAGTTATTTGGACCAAATAAAGTTTGAGTATTGAGTCTTCAGTATTTTTTATTGATTTGTTGTTTTACAAGATTCAGTCAAGCTTGTGATATCCTTTTCTTTATAACTGGATATATCATACAATTATATTAGTGAATGGATAACAGTTGTGAGTGGATAGGGAATAAAAGGCTCTTTGACCTCAAAGGAAGGTGGCATTTTTCTTTGGCTTTGTACATGTGTAGAAATTAATGTGAATCTTGTCAATGGACTGGTTGGTTACTGTTGAATATAATTCCATTGAAGCATCTCATTGTAATCAACTAGATTTGTGTGTGAGTGTGGTAGTGAAGAAATGGTATGTTGAGGGATATGAGAAAGTTTATCTGTCATTGTTATTTACCACTACCATCCACATGTTCTCTCCCTGTCTTATCCACAAGTGTTTTTTCACTTTTACTAAAAATACTTCCACTATCTGTCTTCCCTCACCTGTGGGACATTGGCTGCCTGACGAAAAGGTGAGACACATCCTGAGTATGAAGTTGTGGAATACGGTTAGAGTGGGGTGAAAGCAGGTATTCCATCAGGGGATGAGAAGCCAGTGTGCCATTGGCAGCTGATGTCCCATGGGTGAGGGAAGACAAATAGTGGAAGTATTTTTAGTTGAAGAGAGAAAACATGTGTGAAATAGACAGGGAAAGAGAGAACATGATGGTAGTAGTAAATGACAATGGCTGATATAAATGTGCTTCACCATGTCAATTTTTTAATTTTTCTTACTCAATAGTTTTGCTGAGTTGAGGATATATGTACTCTCAACTATCTCTTGATACCATGTAAGGTGTTGTCAAACATTTTGAGCTAGTCCACCACCACAATCATGGTGAGGCACATCCTTGCATTCCTCATCATGTCATTACTTCACCATTGCACTCATGCCTTTTATTGTCATGAATTATGCATCCAATTTGAAGTGGTAGTTCATCTAGAAATTTGAACATTTTCTGGAATTGTATTTGTTCTCATAATAAATTTTTGTGCTTATCAGCCTGAGAAGAAAGAAGAGGCAAAGAAGAGTTCTGAAAATAAAGAAAAGGAAGAGACAAAGGAATCAGATGACATATCATCATCTCTACCTTCCCAAAGCCATCATCAACAAAACCAATCAGGTCAAAGATCAGTAACAATGGACTATGGTATGATGCACCGTTATATAAAGAATCTTGTTGGCCATGACTAAATGCACACACATAACACACATACTTACACACACACACACACAAAGCACTTAGGTGGACTGCAAGGGAAACTATTAGAATGGATGCAGGATTATTTGAAAGACAGAGAAATGAGAACTGTGATCAGAGAAGAAACTTCAAGATGGAGGAATGTAACAAGCGGAGTACTGCAGGGGTCAGTCCTAGCACCCATAATGTTCCAATTATATGTAAATGATATGCAGTGTGGCGTGACCAGCTACATGAATATGTTTGCGGATGACGCCAAATTAATGAGTTATTAAAAACACTTACGACTGTCAGGAGCTACAGGGGGACATAGACAAGATCAACAAATGGAGTAAGAGGTGGAAATTGGATTTTAATGCAAAGAAATGTCATGTGATGGAGATAGGCAAGAGCAAAAGAAGGCCAAAATGGAGTTACAACATAGGACAAGAGGAAATACCTAAGACAAAAGAAGAAAAAGACCTAGGGGTGGTGATACAGAATACACTGAACCCAGAGCAGCACATAAATAAACTATTTGGATCAACATATAGAATGTTAGCCAAATTAGGGTGGCTTTCCAATACATGGATAAGGATATGATGAAAAAAATTCTAACCAGTATGATAAGTCCAAGATTAGAATATGCAGCAGTGGTGTGGTCACCAAATTCAAAAAAGGATATAAGGAAACTAGAAAGGATTCAAAGAGTACCCACAAAAATGGTACCAGAACCAAGTGAGCTGACATATGAGGACAGATTAAAAGAAATGGGACTGCCAACTCTACAGGACAGAAGAGAGAGAGGTGATCTAATAACTCTGTATAAGATAGTAAATGGTATTGAAAAGCTAGACGAGCAAAACCTGGAGATGGAAGAAGAAACTAGACAGATGAGAGGACACTCAAGGAAAATCAAAAGGAGTCAGTGTCTAAAGGACACAAAAAAGTACAGTTTTCCACATAGAATTGTGGACACCTGGAATGGATTGAAAGAAGAGGTTGTTACAGCAACCATATACATAAGTTCTAGGAAATGGATATATGGAGATAGGACTCTATGAGCCCCGCTCAAACCCTGTATAATACAACTAGGTAAATACACACACACACACACACACACACACACACACACACACACACACACACACATGAATACTTATAACTTCAGAATATAGAAGGGAAAGATGAGATTTAATAGCAGTGTACAGAACAATGAATGAACTGAAAAATTTGAGAAGTTACTAATCTTGGACACCAGTGACACAAGAGGACATTGAAAGAAATTAAGAAAAGATAATTGCAGGAGAGGTATCAGAATGTTCAGCTTCCCACAAAGATGTATAGAGGTGTGAAATGGTCTAGATAAGAGAGTCATTGAAGCAAGAACAATTCATAAGTTCAAAGAAATGCTGGATTTTCATAGGTATGGAGACAGGACAGCACAAGCATAAATTTATTCCTGTATGTTACAACTAGGTAAACACACACACACACACACACACACACACACACACACACACACTCTGTATTTCTCATATTGTACATTTTGAATAATTTAAACATTTTACTTTTAGTTATGAATTATGTATTCATGAATTGACACAAAGGACAGATTTCTTAAATCCTAGCTTTAGAAGCTAAGTAAATCAAATTTTCATATGTATGTATATATATATATATATATATATATATATATATATATATATATATATATATATATATATATATATATATATATATATGTATGTATGTATGTATGTATACATAATGTAATTTTAGATTAGTAATGTGTGAAAAGAATTACCAGAACAGAATATACTTGTTTTGCATTAAAGGTATGTAGGCAACTTGAGGTCACTATTAGTGTTACTATGTTTGCCAGCACACTTTGGACATTAATAGATATATTACTTTATAAGTGATAGAGAAATCTATTTGCAAAAATATATAGTAAAAGGTGAACTTTGAACTTGTCCATATTAGAAATATTAAAAAGTCACTGAAGGACCACTATTGATTAAAGAGATTTATTCTGATTCTTGTCCGATTTAATATTAGCCTTTTGTTTCTAAGGGATCAAGTTTGCAATTTTAATGATGGTGTTGTCAGCATTGCCTCTGATCAGGTGATGCTGATGTGGATGGCAATAATACCACACAAAGATGCAGGTCTTTTAAAAGTAGGATGGGAGATCAGTAGGTACAGATAGAAATATGAGATACATTTAGTTTCCTTTTCATTTATAGTAATGTTTCTTTTTTGCAGAAGGCATTTATTGATTTTTCATTTCTTTAGGTGATTAATTACCTGAGTAATAGCCTTACATTGGGTGCCATTGTCATGCTACCTTCATGGTTATCCTGAGTCACATTTGCATTACGCTTATTTTCATGTTGCTCACCTTTTACATGCTTGATTTTTCTGCTGATAGGCACTCCAGAGTTAAAATTAAAAATGCATGACAGAAAGATTGTTCTATAGTGAGCATATTAGTAGCAATTCATTACATTTTTCATATATACATTATGTTCAGTTATACATTTTCTTGGTTAACTTTGTGGAAGTTTTATTACTTAAGTTCCAGGACAAGGAAAATCGTAGTGTACAAAAATGAAAACATTTATTTTCTTGTACAGCTATATAATAACCATTTTCTGCAGGTATGGGCACTATGGAAAAAATAAGACTGCATTATAAATTCCATGAAACATTATTGTTCCAGCTAAACTAGCATATTTATTAACTTTTTGGTTTCACAAATTATTTATATTCTTTCTGAACCATGGTGCCAGTTTGATCTAAGGATTATATTTTCTATTCATCAAAACATCTTCACTGCTGTACTGAAAATAACAATAGATGATTTTAAGTTAGAAGGTGACTGCAATACTGAATGAGTTATAAAGTTATATGGGGCCTATGGTGAGGTGACTGAAAACTCATGGTATCAGTTGAGGGACATTTAGGTGTCTTATTCCTACCAGGCACTTAGCACCAGGCATTGCCAATATAACCAAGGTATAAATTCTTGCTGCTTAGAATTGCTGAGCTTATAGATGTTATTAGATTTTTTTCTCCACTAGTTCTCTTGTGAAATAGTTAGCTACTGGTATTTTTTATAAGTGACATAAGGTACACAGATCCAGTGGCATCTCAAGGTACAAGTACAATCCGTTATGCGACAGCTTGTATCGCAATCTGCTTGTAACTCAAACAAATTTTCCCCCATTGAAAGTAGCTGAAATGACATTAATCTGTTCCAGCCTCTCTAAAAAGTATTCCAATATTTTCAAGTGTTTTTATGTAAAAAAAAGAGGTATTTGTAACTAATAAATAGTGTATAAAAACAATGCAACTTAACAGAAGATAATATTAAATAAATCAACTGGTTCTGTAAAGTATACTTATCAAGGAGATTAGGAAGTGTTGATCCGCTGGAACAGGAAAAATGGCAAGCACACAAGATTGGCTACTCTATTCATTGCAAAAAGGCTGTTTGGCAACCCTGTAGACATTATTCATAAAAGAAATAAAATTTTAAGTAGGAAAGGGGAGGAGAGAAAACAGGCCACAGAGGTTTGTTTACCCCACGGGGCATAAGTGTGGATGGAAAAAGTACGCAGAGATGGGAGGAATTTGTTTTGCCATCCAGTTACTTACATTTCCCATAAACTCTCACTTAATAGTTGAATTTACTTGTTACACTCTTAATGTCAAACTTTACTGCTAAACTTAATTGTTACATTTATTTTTGCTTTACTTTTGATTAACTTAATTTTCATTGTACTGCAGGGTGTTTCACAAAACAGTTGTCCAAAGAGGTTTGTTTTATCCTCCTTTTCAGAATGTCTCAGATCTGAGTTTGAGTTATACACGGTGCAACTTGCTCTGACGAAAGAAATTTAATGTAGTAGATACAGTAGTATCTGCATGCAAGTTTGGGTGCAATGGCTTGGTTGTGGGGTGAGTTGTTGAACAATGATGTGCCCTAACTTATAGGGCGATTGGACTTCAATCACATCGTCACGGGTGAATTGATGTACTATAGTACGCATAGTACATGGTGATCTTTTTCTAAATTATTTCTAGACTATTATACGATTTTAGTGAATTCTTAGACATCTTTTATAAGCTTTTTATCGGTCAACATAAACACCTTTAACAAATTTTGTACAAAAATAGTAAAAACCTGCATACATAATAGTATGCAGGTGCATCTGTTAACTGTCGTGAATGACAAGGGCCCACTGTAGTAATATGTAGTAATATATATGGATAAAACACTAATTTTTGGCATCAGCTGAGGATAGACTGACTCTTCTTCAAAGAAGTTGAAGCTTTTGTTTTTATTTTAATGCAAAACATGATATCTGGAATATCTATGTATTTTCATTTACTTATGTAAACTCATAGAGAAAAAACATTTCATGTGGGAATCATTTCTATTAATTCTATTAACTTTCTATTAATATCAAGAGCTGAGCATTATGTGAGAATCTGATCTGATTGGAGCTGGTGCAAACATCCTAAAGTCAAACATGGTATAAAACATTCCCTGAACCCACAGTGTTTATCAAAGGGTAAAATCTAGTGATGAATCACACAAAAAGCATAAATACATACAAGAATAATGTCTACCATTTTACAAATAGTCTCTGAGGACTACACAATGGCACGGTGTGCATGAACCTGCTTGATGAAGTTGTAGAGAAGGGTGTGAAACATGTCAGGCTGGTCAAGGTAGGCTGGGTGTCGTGCTTCAGGTAACTCCACAGCCTGGGAAGTGGGAATATTAGACAAGTCATCTCTGGAGGCATGACCGAGTCCTGTGTCCTTTTCTCCGTAGATGATGAGAGTAGGGACCTAGAAGAAAAGGGACCACTTTAACATATTTTGGAACTCTCCTTTCACCAATTTGTACAAGGAAAGAACTTTCAAACTGTACAATTGATAATATATTCCTATAGTATTTAACTTTACCACTATAACTTGAAAGGTGATGGGTTAGTGCAAATGCCTCACTAAAGAGATCTCCAGTTCAAGTCTTAAGCTAGAAAGAGATAGATATTGGTTGATTAACTTTTGCACTACAACCTGTTCACTTGGTTGTGAATACATACATTATTTAAGTTGTGACATTGTGAACCTGGGAGGTGGAAGAGATTAGCAATCCTGCTTATCTGCATGCAAATGGTTAATGTGTGCACATATATTGTAAGGAACCATAGGAGACCCACAACATGCCTGGTGGCATATTCAAGTTATCCTCACTGATGCTTCTGCTTGTTTAGTTGCAGAATGTAGAAGGATTTCTGGGTAAGTTTTAGCATTCTGACATCAAGCAACAGCATTTTATCTTCTGCAAATTGATAGTGTGTAATGAAGTATTTTAGAAGTGTAGATAGAACAACAAAAATACAGACATTTTGTCAATAAAATTGTAAATTTTAAAGACAGCAAAGCAATAGTAAACTGGAAAAAAAACTGGACAGTGCTGCTTGTCAATAAAATTGCAAATTTTGAAGACAGTGAAACAACACCAAACAATAAAAGCTGGGTGGTACCACGTGTCAGAATCTCTGGAAACTTCTGTTGTGGTACAATCGGAATACTATACACTATTAGACAATACAGTGCAGTTCATATTATAGCATATTGACTTCCTGTTCCTTTCTGTTTGTTTTTGTCTCACTACTTTTGGCACAACTCCTCTCCAACACCTGACACTGCCTTCCCTAACATGCTACTCCTCACCCGAATGGCCTGGAGACGGTGGACAGGTATCTCATCTGTTGCATCCACTGCGATAGGTACAAAGCCATCAAATTCATGTGGCTGCAGCACCAGCATAGGGAGCGAGAACACTCCAGAGAAGGAAGGAGAGACCACTACACAGGGTGGCAGGTTCAGTGCGATGAGGAAGGACTGCAGCCAAGTTCGTCTCAGCTCAGCCCCAAGTTCCTGACGCCCACTATTTCCAAAGCCTGTGGGTGCTATTTGCTAACAACTGCCAGCTGTGTGTGCATTTCATTGCTGTTCAGATTTAATAACAGCATCACATTCATATTTTGCTTAAAATTATGTCATATATTACTTACGGGGGCTCTTGTGCTACGACAGTTCTGTTCCTATGCAATGTTATAAACCGATTTTCAGTTTAAGTCTGCTTAAGTAAGCACCTAAAGCATGCCATTTATGTAAGCTAGTGCTATAGTATTGTGAAGTCTTATCTAGAATATAAAAAAATATAACTTCTGTGCTTGTAAGAAAGACAAACAGCATATACTTATGATATGATATATGGTATGGTATGGTAAATGAAAGGTTTGGGTAACTGTAAACAATAAAAAAAACAGCCTCCTACTGTAGAAATCTCATATGAAAGAAGGAGGCCTTACCCTATGACTGACTTGCACACTGTAAAGGTTGTCATAAGGGAAGACAAGGCAGGCCTTATAATGGAAAGGGAAGTTGGAGAGACACAGGTGCCAGAGATATTGGGACAAATAAAGCTGGACAGGTAGAAACTACAGGTGCTAGAGATACTAGGGTAGGTGGGGAGAGAGACTATGATCCACTCTGAGGACATTATCAGGTGGGGAGTTTGAGTGGGGCAGCATATCTGTCAAACCCAAGTAACAACACCAGCTCTGTTTGAACAGAAACCTTTTGTAGAGAAAAGGGTGAATAATTTGATCCTAATTTTCAGTATGAATATGGACTGCGAAAGCAGAGTCTATCAATCCTTTTTCAGAAGAGTTTGGAGGGTATCCAAGACTGGCAGCTTAAGTGTACCTGTCAAGATCAGGGTCCTCATTCTCAAACTTTGCCAACCCTTCCTTGATCAGGGCAAAACTTGCCAAATCCTTGCTTTTAAATTTCTTGGGTTCTGGGGCTGGTATATCTTCCTGCTCTTCAATCATCTGTTTCTTTGTTGAATGAGATACTTAGCAGATAACTCCTCTCCATGAGATGCCAGCAGCTCTGCAACGTTATGAGCTTCCATCTTCAATATAGGTTGCTTATTCAGGACAACAATGATCTTAGTGACAGCCTTAACTGTCTCCTCAGAACCATGAAAATCATTTACAAACTGGGGATACCTTTTTCCAAATGACTACTAAGTTTATCTACTTTACAGCATATATGCTGCTTTACCTGCAATTTTATTTGAATATTTCTTTATCTGTACCATTTAAAAATGTTACATTGGAAGGGTGCTTATTAAGGCAAATAATCCTTTATAAATGTCAAACACGAGGGCATGAAGTGAAGGATAGTAGATGCTGCCTGACACTTAAAGAATGTTACAGGATCATCACCACATCAATATTAGTGTTTGAAAAGCAGATTTCTAGATTATGAATGACACGTTCATTCAAATTAAGGATTCAATGCTAAGAAAATAAGATTAAAATGGATAGAAATATAATGAATCTTATGGTGAATACCAAAAAAATCTTGTGTAAAATTTATAAACAGCAAATTCATCTTTACACCAAACCATTTGAACACATATTGCTCCTGGTAAGAATTAAAAGTTCACCAGAAAAACTGGAGTAATATCATGATTAGTGGAACTGAATAAATTCTCATGATATTCCTGAGTACCTACAACAGCAATATGAAAGGTTGATCATTGTTAAAAAATTGCAAAAACAATGGAAGTTAGCATATAAAAAATTGTTGACTATTTAAGATTAAAACATTTCATTGTCTATTAAAAAGATGATGAAAATACTGTAAATCTAATTTTGGAAAAAAAAGAAAATTCCTATCCTGCTCATGGGTGAATATCATGTGTTTCATATAATTCTGAAGTTTCAGATTTTAGTTTTTATGTGAAAGGAATGGTTTTTATTTTGACAGATGTCGCAATCACTTTCAAGCAAACCATTTACTTTGATGATTAATTTTACATCAAACTTAATATGTACAATATAAAAAAGTGGACAAGCAAATGAAGCCTTCAAAAAGAAAATAATAATACACCACAAAATCTTGATCATGCAAGGGGAGAAAAAACTAAGAAAGACTTACATTAAGTATTCATAACACAGCCAAATGGCAGAATTTCATGGTACTTACCGAGAAGAATATACTTTTTCACCTACCTTCCAGAAGTCATCCATTGATTGGTCCTGATTATCTTTAAGCATAAACAATCTAAGATAGAAAAAAAATCCAACATGCTCAGGTATGGCCTTACCTGCAGCTCATGATACTTGGCTTTCTCCTTCTTAGTGCCTACAGGAGCTACTGGCACATATCCATCCAGACTCTCAGGATTCTGGATGATGAAGGGGATGGAAAATCCTCCACTCATGGAGGGGGAGACCAAGATGGCTTTGTTGGCATTCAGGTGGGTCAGCAAGGAGAGGAGGTACCCAGCCTTATCTTCCACTGTGGCTTGTTTTGACTCTCCATACCCTTTATGCCAGACAGAAATACAGAGAAGATGCACATGCTAATCACAGAAAGAAAATAGCCAAATTCTGCTTGATGCTATTTGCTCATCATACTTGGTGGCTTGCTTCTCTACACAGCAGGTGATTCGAAAGATGCTAAGAGCAGAATCCCAATGTAAGTGGTACTTTTGGTCCATGTACTACATAAAATAACCATTCTATCAGCTATGCAACAAATTGCATCTTGCAAGAACTTGGCAGCAACAAAATAAAACACAGTGATATGACAATATATGAGGCATCACACATTTGAAGAGCTGCATATGCCGTCCTGTCTAAAACTAAGGTAACAGTGTTGAGGTCTCAAGTTTCTTGCCAGTAAGGTTAAAAATCTATACATGGAGAAAATAATTTTGATGTCTAGTCAACCATCAATGCAAGTATAATACCTTGTTGAGCAATATTCTGTGTTAGAAGGGCTGGGGCTGCCCATTCAGGACAAATAACCATTATATTTTGGCAAATTCCAAGGTGGGACTGCTCACTCCAGTGCAGGGAGGACATCAGCCAATCAGAGCCCTCCCTCTTGATAATGTAACACTCAGCCAACGGGAGGCCAGTTGCATTCACCCATCATTAATTTCTTTTGTTTTTAGTGTCTTGATTGAGACACAGAAGTATATGAGTTTATTAGAGTGTCAAACTACAATCACCAAACTTTATCAAACTATAATACAATTTGCAAAAAAAAAGTGCAAAAATTAGATAGTGAATATCAAAATCTCCAACATCTACTATTTACACCATCATAATTTTGATTGTCTACTACTCAATCATCTTGAGACAAAGTTCATTGCCATAGTACCTATATAAAATTAATGAAGTTACAGTTGTCCGAAGTTCACCAAACTTTGAGAATATCTTTTTGACTTTATTTTGATGTGAATGACCCTTCTAATGCAGGATGCCTCATATATATATATATATATATATATATATATATATATATATATATATATATATATATATATATATATATATATATAGTGTAAATAAACCAAATTGTATAAACAAACTGAAATATAGAAAGACTATCTACAATTTACAAACTAGCAGTAATTTTATAATTTATGATATATATACATACATTTATTTATTGTAAACCTTTGATTTAACAAACTATATGGGGGGTGGGGGGGTCGTTCATTAAAGCCTCAGGTTTGTTAAACCCGATAGTTGTTGAAAGCAGTGGAAACAACAAAGTTCATTACATCCAACAGTTCATTACGTAAATATTATGTAAAGACTGTAATGCATGGAAATGTAATATGTATATAATTATTAACATTACTAATAAAGTTAAGTGGACCACACGACATAGGACATGCCACAGTGTGGTGTGTAACACTTGCCTGACTGAACACAATGGGACAACCACCAACCATTAAATTTAACAAAATTCTGTTGTTAAAGCTGATGGAGTTTGGCCAGGAAATTTGGCTCACTATATTCAAAATTTGTTATGTTGATGTTCGTTATATCAAGGGTTTAATGTATATATATATATATATATATATATATATATATATATATATATATATATATATATATATATATATATATATATATATATATATATATATGTAATTTAAGCTTTATTTTTCACAAATAAATATTGTAAATATGAACATGAGTAAATGACATCTCAAATAGGTATTCTACAACATAATGGGACAATAAACCAGCTAAGTAATGTGCAGTGTAGAGGTAACTTTGTGAATAAATGCAGGAGTAATGACCGAACATAAAATGTAATAAAACTGATGTACTGGTTAATAATAATAACAATAATAATAATAATAATAATAATAATAATAATAATAATAATAATAATAATAATAATAATAATAATAATAATAACTACGATAATAATAATAATAATAAATGTAAATAAATTCTAAAAATTAAAATTTGACCATTTGTCATTAAAGTAAAAAAAAGAGGCAAGCAATAACAAAGTTTAGAGTGCTGCATGAATTATATTTGCTTGTCCTTCCATCCGTTTACCTTTAATAAAACTCAAATGGTTTCCCATTTATAGCAGGATAGGTCTATAAAAATAAAGGTACCTCTTACTGTTCAGGAAAAGAATGCACTTGAAATGAGGGGAAAAAAAAAAACGAGAAGTACTAATATGACCTTTTTTTCCTTGTATCACTGATTATGATATACAACTACTGATTTTTCTCCTGTTTTATATAGGAGGGGCACCAGTCAAGCTCAATAAAACTGCAATGAAGGAAAAGGCCCATTAAGGTACTGGTCCCCAAACAGAATAAAAAACTGTATTCAGAATTTATAGGAAACGTAATTGAAAAGTTTCACTACAATCCCTAGAAGAGGATGACTTCTTTAAGGAAGATGACTGGATGACAATGTGGCTGTCAATTATCTACAATAAGAACTTAGGCAGCCAAAATTATCCATAATGGTATAAATGCAATTTGCTCTCTCTCTCTCTCCATACATACGTGTGAATATATGTATAAAAAACTCAATAATCCATATAACTAACAAATAAGCTCATAAAAATCAAAATTGTGTATGTAAGAGCCTTATCCTTATTAACACTGCCATACACCACTTTGTTCCCACACATGTACATCCTCATCAATACACTCGTATCACAAGCATGCGACCACATAACATCCTTATCCTTGTAAACTATACTCAATTATCACCACACACTCACTCACTCAAGCTACCCACCAGGAAGGTCAACTGCGATTACTCTATGACCCATTCCTGCCAGAAGATTAACTGTGTTGAGCTCCACCCATGTGGCAGATTTAAAGGCAGCACCATGGAGCAATACCACCACTTCTCCACTGGACTCCACCTCAGCAGGAGGCTTTGCTTCACGATAGAAAGTGTTGGCACCCTGTGAGGGATGGAAAGGCAAGACTAACATAAGAATATAAAGGGGAGCTGCAAGAAATCTGGCCTACAAGTGGCTGTCAATTTATGAATTTATCTAATGTTCTGAAATTCCTTCATGACTCAGCACTTGTCTATCCCCTTCACTTATTCTTGTATCTCAAATTTGCAGTTTGTTTAATTAGGTGTAATATATATGCATGTATACATAAAACAAGTCATGATTTATGTGAGTATAGCAGTAATAACTTAATTCTAAATACATTTTGTAAAAAATGGTTACTACTCTCATTTTTATTCTATAGAATGTATGCAAGCAACTGTGACTTTTTTGTGTATTTATCTAATTATACCTTGCAGGTAAATTTCTACTCAACACGTAAGAGTGGTAAGAAAATTTAGTTAAAGGAAACAACACAGGACACAGGAACTGAATACATGTAATAGGATGGAGACTTGCTGGCATCACTGTAGAGGAGGACTATCCATGATTCCAGCAACAAAGGACCAAACTACAATACAATGTGAAATGTGCTACTTACCATGATATTGACATTGTTGGTGGTGACAGTGACTTTTGATGCTGCGTCTACCACAGCAGGAGGAATGACCTCTGACTGGAAGTCAAATGTGTGCCAAAAACTGGGGTCTGCCATTGTTCTTCCACTGGTATCACGCTGTTTGGGATATTCAAAGGGAGGCAAAAGCTTTACCATGGCTTTGTTTGGATTTTTTCTCCTTTATCAGGTAAAGTCCACAATCTTTTAACATCAATTTTCCTCTGAGGAGTCATATCTGATGGAAAGCAGGCACAACAATCCTCAACAATGGCTTTCATATGAAATCCCTTTTCAATAATATTTCAATTTTCCTTATTCTTTTATGACCTCTTTTCTCTACTGACTATTCTAACACCTGAGATGTTTTCAGCTTTTGCTCCTTCATTATAATTGTACATGATGCTCTTAATTTGAGTTGTAATTTATCAATGATTCAAGGACATAAGAAAATGAGAGAAACTGCAAGAGTCTGCCAAGCCAACATGTGGCAGTTCCCTGTGTGAACCAAGCTATCTAATTCCACCTATCATTCTCATCCATGAATTTGTCTAATTTTCTTTTAAAACTACCTGTTGACTCAGCAGTAACAATTTCATTGTTGAGTCCATTCCATTCATCAATCTGATTTCTAAATATTTTCTGTTATTCTTTTTCTATGTACTAGTACCTTCTGTATTGTGTTGACAAGGGTCCCAGTGCCTCACACTGATCAAGATGTGCACTCAGCATCCATTATCAGAGGATCAGGATCAATTCAGTATCATATGACATGCAGTTTTCAAGTACAGTATATATATATATATATATATATATATATATATATATATATATATATATATATATATATATATATATATATATACACACACACACACACACACACACACACACACACACACACACACACACATACATAAAAAAAAGGCTGTTATAGTAGGAAAAGCTTAAAGGGGATGTGTTTGTAGTATAATTTTTAATATACTTTCTTCCATAAGAAAAGCCTATTATCAACCACTGAAATATTATTTACCAACACTTGTCACCTTCCCTCTCCTCACAACCTAAGTGGACTCTGCCCCTCGTGTTTATACTGTCCCAAGGTCATCTGATGTGATATCTTGGTTTCCTTGGCTACATTCTGTCATTCAACTGCAGGTGACTAACACAGTGGAGGCAGTTCAGACTTTATTATCCCTTGTGCTAGCATTTGGGAGAAAAGGTTTTAAAGATAAACATAAAATAAATAAGAGAAAACCTAAAAGCACCTGCTTTTTGTAAGACTAATATGAGTTTCTCAGGTGCTTTCACACTTCTTTTATAAGGAATTATAATTGTAGTTGATGAACAGAGTAAAGCACCTGAGTGAAGGTCCCTGATACTGTAGTAAGCATGTATACTATATAATATGTATAGTATAGTATAATATAGTATACATGTGTGTGTGTGTGTGTGTGTGTGTGTGTGTGTGTGCGTGTATATATATATATATATATATATATATATATATATATATATATATATATATATATATATATATATATATATATGAGAACATCAAAATGATAAAAAGATAATAAACTAAAGTCAACAAGTATGACTATAGTATAAACATGATAAAAATTGGAGAGTGATCATAAGTCAGTTGCCAACCTTTGCATGAAGAGCAGCAGCTGCAGCAGCAGCTGCGGCTGCAGGAGGCTGATCCAATGAAGCACCCAATTTCAAAGACTTGGAAGGTGCTCTAAATGCTGAAAAGACGAGGCACACCACAGCCACTCCCACAACCATCCCCATTACCCTTAGTGGTGTCATTGGCATCCTCGTCAGCAAAAGACTTGGAGCCATTTAGGGAATATGTGCACTTCACAAATCTGGAGGAAGGATAGGAAAGAGAAACTGACACCTTGCCACTTGTGGATTATACAAACTTTGTCATCGTTAAGATAAAATATTTTGTGCTTTTTAATGTTAGTGATGGTTACTATTTATTTGGCAAAACATTTCAGCATTTTTGGTTTACAAAGGTTACAAATTAGAACTTTACTCAAGAGGAATTCAGTCAAGTAAGGGAAGAGGAGTAAGATGGGAGTAGGTAATAACAAGAAAGGTCACGACCAGCCACAAACCTTTGTATTTTGTACTACATTTCTAAAAGAAGCCAGGAAGTTTTGTGAAGGTCTGACGGGGCTAAAATGATAATATGTACCTAATTTATCCCTGGTTTTGGAAGAGCAATTGTGTGTCATGTGCAGTAATGATCTTGTTGGTGGGATTTGGGGATCTTGCAGGTTGTAATGCCACAGCCTCGAATGACCAGGTGTTGATAGTAGGCATATGATTTAGTTGGATTCTGGAAAGCTATCCATAGTATCCAGACCACTGGAAGAAGGGCATTTTCATATAAGAAGGGTCCTGCCAAAGGCAAAATAAAGTGCTGTTAAAAAAAGGTTCACTGAGGTCCCAGTTCTAAAAAAAAGGCTTATAGAAATATTTTTTGTTTTTTATTTTGGTAAATCTTTACAATGCATCTGTACCTGCCACCACCCCCCAAACAAGCTTAGGGACCCTTTGGGAATTGGGGTTTTGGGTGGGGGCACACAAATTGAGCGAAATCTAGGACAATTTCACATCCTATCCCCTGGACCACTCCTGGTAGGACACCAAGACACTAACCTAACATATAATAACCAAAGGAAATGCCTCAAAATTGCACCATTGTTTCTTACTAGTGAGGTGAAGAACATTGGAGCAATGGAGGTGGGTAAAGTTTTACGACGTAGACCCAATCGGCATTCCTTCCTGCATTTAACACAAAAAAGCTTTACTCATAATAATAAGGTACCACAAAATCCTCATAGGACATATAGCAGCCTTCACAAACACTTGGTAGATCTTCTACATGTCCTTCTTCTATGCCTGCCCTGCTAATGAATGACAGTGAACCTACACTAGAAAGGCTGGCGTGCCCAGTAAACAAAACAAAAAAAAACTGAAATACCATGGAAAGTGGACATTGGTTGCTCCGTGACTGGTGTCACAAGTGTACTACTTGATTGGTGGAATAGTTCTATAGATGCCATGATGTCCCAATATCCTGCTACCCACAAATCACAGTTATAAAAAAAAGAGAATAATTTCGGTGTTTGTTCTTGCCTGGTGCACAGCTCACTGGACTTGGAAAATGTCAAATTTCTGCTACACTCCTGACTGCTATTACTCTCATTTATGACACGGTCACTGACCCTTCTACATGATTCATGAGAAGAATGCTTGTATCTATTGTGTACGTATTTATTGTTCTATTTTGGATGAAGAATGTATGTATAGTTGGGTGCATGTAGTTTTGTGTGAAGGAAGAGAGTTGTCTTACGCGGGCAGGCTGTGACTGCCCCCTTGTGTTATAAGACACAAAGGGAGATGTTCATTGAGGTCACAACTGGCTTAATGGCAAGTTCACACCGGGAGTAATCATCGTTTCGGCAGGTGTCTGCTGCCTCCTCCCTAGTGTGGTTGGTATAGTTGAACGTGTTAAAGGCCTGCAGGCCAAGGCCTTGGTTGCCACCCCGGTGGTCTGCCAGTGATGCAGACGTGAAGTGAGTACAGGAGAGCAGTGTGGTGGTGGAGACAGTGTGGCAGCAGGTGTTGTGGAGAATGTATGGCTGTGAAGGGTACCACAGGCAGTGAGGAGTTTCCATCAGGCTTAGCCTGTGCAAGTCGGCATTGAATGAGGCGTATCCTATCATGAGTCTGATGGCGGCAGTGGCTAGGACATGAAATTGAGAAAAACCAACACCTTCCTTACCTTGCTTTGTTGTTGATGTGGCTATGTGGATCTTGTGGTTCTACTTCTCTCACCTGACAGCAGCAGCAGGCTGACAGGTGGCAGTTCTTATTACCAACGGGACAGCAACAAGCGTCCGTCGTGGCACAACGTTTTGGAGAAAAAGGTTGAAAAAATGCACAAACGTAAATAAACTAAGATAAACAGATCACAGCAAAACCACAAAAAAGGCATCAGGAAGTGTTGATATTAAAGTAAGACTTCTGCCAGCCAACTGAACTGTGTTGTTTTCCCACAGACCCACTCCTTCGATAACTTATTCATATAATGTTTTCATGTCCTAATGTTTACAGCTTCTGGATATGCTGATTGGTGTATGCATGTCAAGTCAGGTTAGGTCACCGCAGTATCCCCATCTCCACCTTCGCTATTCCATTTAAAAATGTCTCTTATAAGGATGTCAATGGCTGGACGTTTAAATGGCAGTAATGCACGTCTATAATGGTCAAAGAATGTGTACTATGAATCTCCACTATCATTCTTGGAGGTGACTGGCGAGGGTAGCGACAAGTGTCAGTGTGATGTGGTGTTCCCGTTGGGTCGGCAGAGCTGACGGTGGCAAGCTGTGCTGCTGGGTGCTGACAGCTGTTAGTGTTGCCTGTGACACGATGCAGGCTATAGGGGTGGGAGGATGGTGGCGCAACTTAGACACTGGCTGTGGCCACATGTAATATTTATTGTGGTGGTGCATGTTTCAGAGTGTGCTTTTAACATATTCAGATATCCTCTCAATAGCATAGAAAGGAAATATGGAAGCCTCCCGGAAAGTGAGCGCCTCAGACTTAAGGAAGACACGAGGGACATGTTTTACTTCGGCTATGACAACTACATGAAGTATGCCTATCCCGAGGACGAGCTCAACCCTATCCTGTGCCGCGGCCGAGGACCAGATCGTGATGACCCGTGAGTCTTGGCTGGGAGGTCTCTGGGCCGGAGGTGGGTGAGGGGGGAGGCTAGAGATAAGCATAGTCCAATCTGGTTAAGAAGTAGAAAGTTATATGACCCTCCATTCTTTAAAAAAGGTTATCTACCAATCTAGTAATTTCAACTTTTGGTAAGTCTTTATAAGATTAATGTTTATTATTGGTCCTTGTCAGCAGGACATGACAGGACAGCATGTTGTAGTAGTACACTCACTGTACTTCACATCTATAAAGTGTTGTTTTTCGAGCGCTTGGCTGTTACTGACTCATATTGATGCTTTTAAAAATCAACACATCATGCCAAAAAGTGTTAGAATAGGTTTTAAGTTCAGTTACATTAGCTCAAATGAGGTTAGTTTTATATTTAGGTAGAATGAGTTTGTTTTGATTTAGTTGATCAGGAATACCAAAATTGGCGAAATTTTGCTTTTCCTGAAAACTGTAAGGAGACAGATGGTCATATTTGTCAAAAGAAGTTCCTCTTGTAGACATTTACCATATACAGTATATATACTAATACTTAAATGGAAATCAGACCTTTCAACAAGTAATAACTGGTAAATTTATAGCTTAAGTGCTCCTATGCTCGTTATCTACTTCACTGTACACAAGTATAGGGACTTGTTGGGAATGCAGAAGTTTCACCAAAATCCCTAAAAGAGGATAACCATAACAGAAGAAGGTGATGTGATTAATGTTTAAGAATCTTCCTATTAAGGGTAAATTAAAACTTTATATTGACAGGAAATTAGAATTATAGGATGGTAGTTTGAGGAATTAAAATGGTAACCTTTTTTTTCTTTTTTTTCTTAGAAACAGGCTGTATGTAGGCAAACTTACACCGGAAAGGAAAGTAGAAGTCACTAGATAGAGTTGGAAGGGTTTGAGTAAATAAGGTGTAAGCAAGGAGGCATAGTTTCAGAGAACAGCATGTGGGAGCTCATCAGGTTCATGAGCCCTCTGAGGGTTTAGGCCAGTAATGGCTTGGAAAACATCACTGTGAAGGATCTTTATGGGTGGCATGAAATAGGTAGTTAGAGTGGGGAGGAGAGGGAGGAATAAACCCTGAATCACTGAAGGTGGAGTTTTCCACAAAGATTTTAATAGAGCGTTCAGTATTAGAAATAGATGAGATAGCAGTGGTGCCATCTGGATGAAATAAAGGAGAAGATGCATTCCTTTTCCATATTGTTAATTTTACCATCTTTATCTCCATTTTGTGTGTATTTTAACATAACTACCTTTTTGAAGGTCTCTAAAACTTTCAGCATTTACATCTAGTATTTACATTTTTCCATTTTAACTCAGTGGTGCAATCATTGTTTGCTCATTTTACATGCTGTGCTTATGTATTTCATTACTTAGCAGTCATCTACATTTTTCATTGTATTAAAGCTTCTGGTGAGTTATTTTTATGATGGTACTTGATTATTTTCAATATTTCCTTCATATGCAGGTCCAACATCAACATCAATGACATCCTTGGTGACTATTCCCTTACTCTCATTGATACTCTGGACACCTTAGCCATCCTTGGTGATGTGGAAGAGTTTCGACATGCTGTGCAACTTGTCATAGATAATGTCAATTTTGACAAAAACTCTACAGTGCAGGTGTTTGAAGCTAATATTAGGTACTTTAACCTCAGTTTTCAAAAGTTGCCATTGATGTCTAACACAATGCTATAAAATATTTATCTTAATGTATGTGTTTTTCTAAATGAGAAAATTGAAGAAATTTTGAATTAAATTAAAAAGGTGAAAATAAATTGTGGCAATTTTTTTCATTTACAGACTATTAGGTGCTTTATTGTCTGCTCATTTGCTCATAGAGGACAAGAATCAACCATTTGGGAACTTAGAACCTGAGTGGTACAATGGAGAACTTTTGGAAATGGCATCTGATTTGGCCTCTCGCTTCATGCCAGCCTTTGAGAGCTCCAAGACTGGCCTGCCACACCCTAGGGTAGGAATGATGGCCAACTGCCCTTAGTCACCATTGTTTTGAAAGCCAGGTTAGCTTTCATGAATCATCCTTTGTCATCTGATGGTAACTTTTCATATCACAATCAAACATAACAGGCTTTAGTTATTTGAATTTTCAGGTCCTTATGTACCTCTCCTCATATCTTTATTGTTGTAACTGTTATTGCATTGTGTTTTACTTGCTTATTATGTATACATTGCTATCCACTTTCCCAGCTAGGCATCTTCACTTATTTTCACTGTGGAAAGTGATCAAACAGTTAGGTAGCCAAAGTTGCTGCTATTGGTCCTTTTGAAATTGGTTTCATTCATTACTTAAATATATTCTCTATTTTGGTGTAAGAAATACCATCATTGCAGAAATATATCCTCTTTTTGGTATAAGAAATGCAATAGAACATAGACTTAAGTATTATAAATGAAAGTGTAGGGAAAATAAGTTTGGTAGGCACATGTTGACGAGTTTTTTTAAGGTTATGAAAACTTCTACAAGAAAACGATCTATGATTGAGCTTTGTGTATTTATATACTATTTCAAAATGTTCTGTAGATGTGGAAAAATGTGACTTTTAGCTGCTGCCTTTAAGTGGCATTGGTGGGTATTTCAGGTAAATTTGCGCAGTGGGGTGCCAGAGGGGAGTCGTACAGACACTTGTACAGCTGGAGCTGGCTCCCTGTTGGTCGAGTTTGGGGTTCTGAGTCGCTTGATTGGAGACCCTGTATATGAAATGTCTGCCAGAAGAGCCAACAGAGTATTGTGGAAACTCAGGAATGAAAATACAGGTTTATTAGGTAGATATTATATATAATAATGGTTCCCTTACTTGAAAATGCCTTCTTTTCAGTTCTTCATAGATTTTTAATGCTTTGTAATGTCAGTAGTTTATGATGACATCTGTTTTAGAAGACAAGTTGGTTTCTAATAGATGTCATGTATTCTATATTGGCATTGGTTTTTGTACTTTTGTTTTGAAGGCTTTGATTTTGAAGACTTTATATGTAAATTAGATTCTTTGTTATGTGGTTGATTACCATTTATTATTGAATTTATTATAAAATAGATTTTTGTTGGCACTAGGGAATGTGGTGGATGTGGACACTGGTAAATGGGTTGGGGAGCTGAGTGGTGTTGGAGCCGGTCTGGACAGCTTCTATGAATATCTCCTGAAGGCTTATGTATTGTTTGGTCATCCAGAGGACTACTATATGTTTAATGAAACCTACAGCCTTATCAAACATTACATGAGAAGGGGGTAAGTTCTTGAGAGTCAGCTTTTTCTGATGATAAGTTGCAGTACAATGAAGTTCTGTGACTGACAAATTATAGTCTAAATCAATGAATTTGCCATAATGCAATTTCCTGGATATCCATCAAATTTCTCTCCCACATGTTGTTTCTGACATATTTGATAAGCTTTGCACTGTTCTCTGGGAATTGCATATCCTGATTGGATACTCAACTGCTGAGTCCAGCTTACTAGCATGCAAACATCACACCTGGTCAGAGTTGGTCACTTTCTTCCAGCCATTGATAGAAAACTTTGGTTTTGTTTTCAGGCGCCCCGACTGTAATTCTGGTGTTGGAGATCATCCACTTTATGTTAATGTGGACATGAAAAATGGGGGTACACACACTACTTGGATTGACTCCCTCCAGGCTGCATTTGCTGGGATACAAGTAAGTTGTGATCTATGTTTATCTTCCTCCTTAGCATATATTTTTGTATCATTTGAAAGTTGAGATTAAATTTGTTTATATGCATATGTCAGGTTCTCTATTATGTGGTGTAGTTAAGGTAAGTAGTGAATACACACATACAGTCAACTTACAAGCATTTTATTGTATCTCAGCATCTTAAGATGGCATTACACAAGACAGATTTCTCTAAATATCTATGCTATTTTTGCATTTAGTTTAGTGACACAAAGACTGGTTTGTTATGTTGACACCACCCCATTCCAAAAACTACAAATCCTTAACCAGCATCTCTTCATTCACTTTATAGTTTGCCTTAAGGGGAATGTCTGGTTGGCAGACCAAAAATATGTACTACATGAAAAATATCACAACGAAAAAATACATATAGTATACATATGCATTCCATATCATTTCTCAAAGATTTATGGCAAAATCCCATCCCATTTAATGTCCATTTAAAGTCCCTGTATTTAGTGATGTGATTTTGTTTGCATCAGAAGTGTGTATCTTGATATATATAAACAGAACAGAGATGAGAGAAAGTAGAAAGTTTCATGCGGACTGCACCACCTACTTCCCTCTAAATTTTCAGCAATTTTTAATATATTGTGTATACAAACACACACACACACACACTATAAAAAATTGGTGAACATTTAGAGGGAAGTAGTAGGGCTCTCAGCATAAAACTTTCTACTTTCTTTCATCTCTGTTCTGTCCATCTTTCTAATGCAAGAGTTAATGTAATAAGCATTTTCAAGTCATTCATGTCCTTTTCTGTTAAATTGGAGTTCCCATCCTGTTTCTGTATTTCCTCTCTTCTATGACTTGAACTCATTCAAGAGGGAAGATTCAAGACACTTATACTCCAATGGTTTCTGATTCTCTTCGGGGACTAGTATCTCAGAAGGCCTTTTATCTTCTAATCTTGTTGGCCTCGGCCAGTCCCCCTCTTACATAATTAAAAACCTCCTCTTTAGGTCTTAATTTTCTGTATTCACTCCAAGAGATCTATATCAAAACATTCTATTTTTGTCTTCCCACACCTTTAATGTTTCATTCATTCGAAACTGCATTTTATTCCTCCATTCATCTTCCTAACCAACTTAGTAAAATGGATGAAGCAACAATCATTTGTATATTTGTGTCTAAAACAAAGTATAAAATTAGAACACAATTTATGGAAACATGAAATTAAGAAATGTATGATTTTATCTAGCAAGTACAAAAATCTTAGTAATTCTCATCATTGTTGAACTTTTAGGTCTTAGCTGGTGACATGGAAGAGGCTATCTGTACACATGCTCTTTATTACACTATCTGGAAAAAGTATGGAGTTTTGCCAGAGAGATTCAATTGGCAAAGGATTTCTCCAGATGTGATGTTTTATCCACTAAGGCCAGAATTTGTGGAGTCAACATATCTACTTTATCAGGTAAGATCTTAGAAATGATGGAGCATGTAAGCTATTATAATTCATTCCTGTGATTTATAACTTTGGATGATTGTAATTATATCATCTTGCAATTAACAAGGTATATTATATAATGGTGTGGTCAACAGGCAACCAAGAATCCATTTTACTTGCATGTTGGACGGGACATCCTTACTTCCCTCAACAACTTGACTCGAGCACGTTGTGGTCATGCTACAGTCCACTCTGTCCTGGATATGACTTTGGAGGATCGTATGGAGTCATTCTTCCTTTCAGAGACCTGCAAGTACTTATATTTGGTAAATCATCAAAATATTTTTATTTTCTTCACATATTTATTAGTTATTTACAGCATTAGATGTAAAACATATGTATTTCACTTGCTGGTTGCTGTAAGTATTTTGTTTTTGTCATGGTAATGCTAGGGATTTTTTTTACTTATTTTGTTTATTTATCCATTTGTTGGGAGAGATAATTGTAGCATGCATAATACTGTCATGTGGTATATATATTTTGAAATGAAAATGGGTACCTGTATAGGTGTTATCACACTGTACTTTTACATTAACCAATAATTTATGGAGATTTTCTTCACTTGCCCCTCCCCACACACAGGAAAGTTTTGATATAGATTGCCCAAAACAGCCTGTTTTCAATAATCAATTGTGCATCTGTCCAAGCCTCTTTTCATGTTGAATTGCTTATTATGAGGTGTGGATAGTGATGTCATTACATGTGATGTTGGCTATGGTGTGCTTTAATGTGATGTAATTAGTATGGTGACAAGATTCGTTGTGTGGCTAGTTGTAATGTGTGCTATGATGTAACTCTATTGTTGAAACTGGCACAGAAGACATCCTTAATCACTTGTAACAGCAAGATTAAGGTTGCAATCTTTGAGGTTAACACAAGTGCATTGGAAGAAAACAAGTACAAATACCTTTGTGCAACCCAATCAACATTAGTTACACAAAAACATATGTGTGTACAAAACAGGTACCTCTCAATTTATGAGAGATGCATTCTTGAAGAGATCACGGAAAACAAAAAGAGCGTAAATCAAACAATGTATATATGTGTGTGTTGTCTTCTCCTGCAGTTGTTTGATGCAGATAACCCCATCAATCTGAATTCTGGCCGCTATATGTTCACCACAGAGGGCCATGTATTACCATTGGCACCTTGGTTACGTCAGCACACCTGGGAGCATGGTCTCTTCCAGGATGACACTCCTCCACCTCACACCAATTTATCTTTTGCCAGTGTAAGTATATTTTGCTGATATTAAAAAAGGAAGGGTTAACTTGCTCATTGTTCATAGATAGGACTAAATGTTGCAGGCTGTGTTTGTTAAGTAAAATGTTGAGATTATTACTGCAATCCAACCTAAACAAAACAGTGATTAAAAATAAAGAAAATCGATTTTGAATACTAAAACTATTACTGTATCTACAGTGAATGTATTTTGCCAAAAAATACCCTGATGTCAATAAAGTGTTTTCCCATGCGCAGACATAAAGAATAGGGTCAAAGTTTAGTTTGAAAATATCACATGTTCAAGCATACAGTCAGCACACCAAATGATGGCACAAAATATGCTGTGCCATCACTCTGGAAAAAAAACAGAACTTTTCAAAAACTTAGATCAAATCTGCTGATTTTGTTGGCATGGCAAGCTGTAATTTAAGACTGTTATGTTTCAGTAACATCATGTTTGTATTACTTGTAAATAAGACTTCACTGCAATCATTTTTTTTTTAGATTGTGTGTACACCTTGTCATTTTTCTTGTGTAATTGAACATTATTTTTGCATGTCATGTTTGTCATTGGCATCAATCTAACATGTGACTAAGAAGCAATCTGTAACCATAAAGGTCCAGAGCCTGATGAGAACCTATTATTCATCAATGTGTGTGTGTATATATATATATATATATATATATATATATATATATATATATATATATATATATATATATATATATATATATATATATATATATATATATATATATTTTTTTTTTAAGTAGTCATTTATTATAAAGAGTGCATATAACATACCATGACATGACATAAAGCAAGCAGCAATAGGAATACAGTGGGGAATAACTCACGCTGCTGCTGGGCTCTGTGGTAAGGGAGGGAATGGTCACCACAAAGCAGTAAGCTTCCTCGTAGTCAGCAGGAAATGTGTCAATAATTGTATAGTAATAAGCCTTTTGTAGCAGTGCAGTGACACATACATTACATAGCTCAGTATACGATGATGCAACATTCACTCACTCAATTCAATTCAATTCAAATACTTTTATTGTTATAAACATATACAAAATACAATTACAATATTCAATTTCATATACTTAATTTCATATACATCATTTTGTTTTGCTTGACAATGAGGACTGATACCTTATGGTATTATATGGTATGGTATATATATACATGTACACAGTATCTCCCCACTATTCACGGGGGTTACGTTCCTTCCCCTCCCGTGAAAAACGAAAATCCGCGAATTATTAATGCAGTTTTTAAATGCCTGTGTATGATAATATGTACTCTAAAATATGTATCCCAAACACATTCCAAAGACAGGCTTACTTATTAATACAGTAATAATGTAGTAATAGGCAGTAATGATAAAAACAGTATTAATGAGAGAGAGAGAGAGAGCTGTTTAGCATCTCGCGCTTGAAGAGGCTTGTGACATCATGTCGTCTGCAGCCAATCAGCAGGAAGGAGAAACGAAAGCTCATAACTGACATTGTTATTTTTAAATCATTTACCAGTTACAGTATACTATATCATTGTTATTTTGAAATCATTTATCAGTTATACTGTATCATCTCTCTTTTCTAATCTTTTATTTTATATTAACTGACATTGTTATTTTAAAGTTATACTGTATCATCTCTCTTTTCCAAATTTTTATTTAGTATTAACTGACATTGTTATTTCAAAATTATTTACCAGTTGGGTGAATGTGAGCATTTTCTTCTAAAATAAATGGCCTAAGAAATTCACAAAATTGCCAAAATTATGAAAAAAGACTTTGAGAGCAAAATCCGCAAGTATGCGAGGCCGCAAACAGTGAATCATAAATGGGTGAGGGTGTACTGTACAGGAATAGCATTTTCAATTAGAGAAATAAAGTAGTGGAATATACTTCTAGAGGAAATGGTGTATGGAAGCAGTATAATATATTAATTAAGAGAATATATGAAAATTAAGTACTTATCAAAACAAAAAAACTTTTGCCTTAATCTTTTGAAAATACTACAGTTAACTGAATACATTCTTTGACTCCATGTGCCTTTTTATGCCCACAGTGTGCACCCATCAATGAAGAGAGGATACATAGGCTGCCCCTGAAAAGCCAGTACCTGGAGCAGATATCGTTTTCTCTTGGAGTGGAGTTATGATGGCTGCCTTAATAGTTACTCGTGCCTTGTAAATTGGGACATCATGTCCCTTTTGTAGGATTGCTTCCAAAACAAAACACACACACACACACACACACACACACACACACACACACACACACACACACACACACACACATATATATATATATATATATATATATATATATATATATATATATATATATATATATATATTTTCATATATATATGTGGTAATGCTATCATGTTCAGTGACACTCTAAAAGTGAGATGTAAATAATTGTTATACTGTAATTTATACTTCTTAATGCCTTAGAATTTGAAATTTGTGATATGAAGCACCATTTTAAACTTGCTGTATTGAAAAATTTTGTTCCTACACTGGTATAAAAGGCTTTGTTTTGGTACCTATTTCTTTGTTAAAGAATAATGGCTGTGAAGTACATCAACATTCCTGCAAGTGGGACTAAGGAGCATACATACTTGTAAATAAGTGCATCTTATATGCTGGCATATACTATGCTAAGGCTATAGGTAACCTTCCACTGTTTATTATCTCATTTTAGTGTCAAAACTTTTGTATGAAAGCCTACCTCAAAAAATAATAGGAGAAAGTAAATAAATAAGATAGAATAAATGAATTAATGAAATAAATAAATATATAGAATAATCACTATACCACTAGGATGAATAAATGATGATCACAACATCTATATTTACATCATTATTTCCATTTCCATTACAAGCCAATGTAATAAGGACATCTTGTGTATGTTTCATGTGATTGTAAACAGCTGAGGTTATGCGTGTAAAACCATAGAAAGCAAAATTTCCTTAGAGAACATTTATTGCCCACTCTTGAATATAAAACCCTTCACTCCATAGGTTTGACTGGACAAGTTAATTTCTTATTTTTAAAAGAAAATATAACTTCTATAACTGACAATGTTATGCTTATGATTGCCAAAATTCAGGAATGTTGAATTTAAGGTAATAAGGAAATACTTCCCACTGGAGCTCCTTTTTTTCTACCAGCCACTGGTCTTCATTTTTGTGTGACATCTTGCCATTCATTCAAGTACTGCAGTTTTATGATGTAAGATTATGTAAGGCTAATTGGTTAACATCTGCAGTCACAGTTTTATTCTTGATCTATTCCATTACCTTGTCAATATAGTATACATGTATCTATGCAGAGATTACCGTAGCATCATTTTGTTATGTGACTTTATTAATCTATTATGTTATGCTTGCACACAAATTATACTCAAAGTATAAATGACATCTAAAATTGAAGTACAGAAAAATTCCTTTATTGAGTCAAAACTTCAATAGTACAAGCCATGTACAAAATAAATGTTTTTATATTTATGAATTTTAGGTGTGATTTGTGAAGAATGAAGTAATAGTGCTTATCATGATTTTATCAAGCATAGCCTCAAATGTTTTCGAAAAGTTAATGTCAAGTTCCAAGTGAAAAGTAAATTATTATTCACTGACTGAATAAGAATATTTCATATTTGCCATTATAAAGATTTGTCAATTTTGTTTGACAGTTTGGATAATCATTATAAAACTTTGTGCATTGTATCAATCCTTAGTATGTAATTGAAAATGTTAAACTAATGACAACAAAATATATCTTAGTCTGTGGTATGTTAAATTACCTGATGATAACTGATTCTATAATATACTGAAAATTACAAGTGCATCATTAAGTATAATTGAACTAAAGTTTACTGACAGTACCAGCTCACTGAATGCACATATGATGTATAAAATGAAGAAATGGTACACATTTTATGTTTGAAAACCACAGTGAAATGGCAAAAACTTCTTTTTGAAGTTTACTTTCAAAATAATGGAATAACTTTTGAAGTTACTTAATTATTCGATAGCATCACTGACCTAACTCAGAACAGCAGAATCTTCATCTCCATTACAAGTGTGGAAATTGTGATTAATTGAAACCAATCAGAACAGCTTCAGTATAAAGGTTGACTAGAAAGATTTTTCTGACATGGTTGTTAAATTCCTAAGGCAGGAACTTTTGAAATGCAATAATTTATTCAAGTGTTTTATTGTCAGTTATGTCAATCTGGGATATGTCAGTCTATATTCTGGGTTGACATCCCCTTAAAGAGTCTAGTTTCATAAAATTAAAAGATTTAGAGGGAAAGGTTCCCAATTTCGTTCACCTTCAGAATGGCAGTGTACTCAGGTAAACCAGGAGACCCTAGACCCCATGTAGCAGAACCTCTGAATTCTATCTATAACTGTTATTAATATTGTGCTGATGCTCAGTTCTCACCATTAAGGTTGCCCAAATTTCTGTAATATGCCTGCAGTTACCAGACTGAGTAAATGTTGAATCAAGTCTATTCACTGAGCTTTCCTCTCACAATGCCTGTGCATTATGCTCTTCACTAACCAGACAATGGAATTCTTAGTTAGAAAATATTGTTCATGTTCTTGTTATCCATTTGCTTGTTTGTGCTTTTACTGACAACAAAACAAAAATGTAAAATTACAACTAAGAAAGCCTAAGAGATCATTGGAGCCTGCATTCAAGGAACATAGTTATTCTTTTTGTTCCTAACCCTGCATCCATCTGCAACAGCAAAGTTGCAAACCATTGCCATTATAATCAAGGCAGCTTTTACTCAAGCAGCTCAGAAAATATCTGTCATATTGCACCCTGGCACTATGATAATTATTTGTTCATAAAGTTACAAGGAGGAAAAGAGAGAGTAAGAAAAAAATAATAGTGAAATTTTACTTATAGTAAACATAGATTTTTACCAAATTCAAGTTGATATTAAGTGGCTTTGAAATCACAATATATGCAAAATGTTAGGTAAAAGCACTCATTGACTATAGTTTTATCTCATATAAATCTCAATTGTATTTCCTCTTAATCACAAATACATGTAATTACCTTTGAACTATTATTTTGTTGTTGCCTGCTTTGCAATAAGACCTAACAATAAAATGAATAAGCTGCACAATAACAAGTAAATGATCAGTGGTGGCACCAGGGGATTTCCATTGGGTGGCTGAGGAGGAACTGGGGTACAATGTGGAGGGGCTTCACAAAATTTCATCAAAGTGAAGTGTATTGATGGTGAATTGCTTTGGGAAATGGGGCTGCTCCCTGGTGGTAAAGGGCACATGAGCAAAGCCTCAGGGCTTAATCCCTCGCCGGAAAACTGGCTGCAGGTGACAGTTCCAATTTTTTGGATGGAACTGAAGAGTGCCGGACAGTGTGGTGACTTGTTACTCCTTCACGTATACTTCAGCAAGCAGTTGGTGAGGAGATTGCAGGTATGTGGGGTAGGCATTTCAAAGCCACTTAACTGCCTGCAGGATGGGGAGACTTAGGCTACACTACATGAAGTGCTGTGAGGATCCACACTTCAGAGCTTTGTTCCTGTCTCTTGCAATGAGGTGAGGGATATACTGAGGGACCTCTGATGATGACCTGCCTTTTTACATGTATGACTGAATATATTTATAAATGCCTGTATCCTACACCAATTTATTCCATAACAAGTGCCTGGCATCATCATAGTTCCTCTGATAAAGAGCAAGTGCAAGGACCCTACTGTGTGCCGTAGCCATAGACCCATAGCAATAGGGACAACACCAAAATCATAAAAAGAGCCCTCCTATATTAGCTGCAGAACTGTCTCTACTGCTGACTCTCAGTTCAGCTATGAGAAGGGTCACAGCACTGTGCACATAATACACTACTACACCAGCAAAGGATGGCCAGTCTACATGTGCTTCCTTTATGGTGAACTACTGGAAGCTGTTCCCTAAACTGCATGCCCAGGGTGCACCCGGTCACCTGGTGAACCTACTCGTAAGATACCAAACAGTTCAGGATAACGTGGGCAGTTCACTGTCCGGCAGTTTCACGTCCACCAGTGGAGAGTATTTTGATGCCTCATTTATACATTCATATATACGTACATGCATGACTTGAGTGATACCCTGGCAGTATCTGGCGTTGGGTGGCATGTCAATGGAGTATCTTCCATTGTCTGTCACAATGACATCCTCAAGAGGCTGATGGGTGTGCCCTGGTGGTTTAGTTCCTCAGAGACATTTGTTTCTAACACATCAAATGACTGGATGTCATTAGGAGACACTCGACATTTAGTTTAAATTTGTGGGTGGAACAGCCGTGCAACTCTGGTATATGTGTGTATGTACCTATGTATACATATGTTTATGTATGTATACATATGTTTATGTATACATATGATATTTGTGTGGTTATGTGTATGGATGTGTGTTTTCCCCTAATTTTGTGCATGCATAGGTGTTTTATTTTTTTTTCTTTGTTTGGAAGTACCTATACTTATGTTTGCATGGATGTATATGTCTGTAGTGTCTGTGCATACACACGTGTGTGTGTGTGTATATATATATATATATATATATATATATATATATATATATATATATATAGATATATATATAGATATATATAGATATATATATAATATATATATATATATATGTGTGTGTGTGTGTGTGTGTGTGTGTGTATTTCTATGTTCTGGGCGAAACAAAGTTGTTATTATTATTATTATTATTATTATTATTATTATTATTATTATTATTATTATTATTATTATTATTATTATTATTAAATACTAGGTACATCTCAGACACCTGTTGGCAGCAATATTGGTGGGGTGAAGGAGGGGGAGGGGGCTCAAGTCACTTTCCTCCCAAAAGGCTCCGCTGCAAATGATAAAGTGTACAACAACCACGACGCAACACTGCATGAGGTCATCATGCCTTGTATATCGTGCGTCTGGCAGGCCTCTTGACTCTGTCTGTCCTGTTGCCTTCGTGGAACTATTTTGTTGAATACTTTTTCAAAATAGACGCCACGATTAGAAATAGAAAAGAATAATTATTGTAATAATCATTATGAATTGCCTTGCATATCAAGACTCACGTTTGATTTGTTGAACAGGTATAAATACGTAAACGTCTAACAGAGGCGAGTCACGTTGTTCAGCAATGTTGGCATCTCACACTCGATTCATGTAGTCAGTTCCGCTCATTCCTTTCAGCCTTCCCAGTCCCTCCCACACCTAGCCCAGTGTGACTCTTTATCACTGTGCGGTGAGTGTGTTCTCGTGTGCGCATAATTTGTAAGTGTTTGTTCGTTGACAATAATTGTCAATGTGGAAAGCTCTAACAGATAGGAAGGGTGTGAAAAGCTTTCTTGAGACTGGTGTAAAAGTAGAAATATACCGTCCAGTGCTCACCTACCTAGTATTTCTTTAGAATATGTAAGTGAATTTACTTATTTTATCATTATTGCTTGTAATTCCCAGTTATTAAGCCAATGGCTCGTTATTCCTACATGCTGTACAGGATGGTACTGTTGAAATAATTAACCTTTATGCTTGTTGAGAGGGACATAGTATGTGAGTATGTATAGGTATGTATTCTAATACTACAGTTCTTTTCTCTGCAGTTATTATATTATAATTAATCCAATGTGTTTTATAACACTGAAAATGTTATTATTATTATTTTTTTTGTATACCTTGCATACCGTGGAAAATACTGCTATTAATTAATTCATTATTATTGTTATTATTATTATTATTATTATTATTATTATTATTATTATTATTATTATTGTTGTTGTTGTTGTTGTTGTCATTATTATTATCATTACTGTTTAGCTATTATGTTTTCCTCCAGCAAGTGTAGGATTTTGGGGGAATTCTGGGTTTCCGGGCGCCAGGAAAGAAGAAAAAAAAAAGGTTCAGAATATATTATTTTGGTCTGGTCGCGCACACAATGTCTGGTTTTGCTGATGCCAAAAGCCTATAAAATTTATGTAAATGATAAATATCCCTAGATACGGGCACATCTTAAAAAATAAGATAAAATAAAATGAAAAATCAATAGACCCGATCCAAGGGTAACAACGTAAACTACCAGCCTCTAGCTAGATAGAACGCTAGAAATGTGATTTTTGTTTACTTTACTTTATTTCTCTGAGTTTCCGTCGGAGATTTGTATATTTGGAGATATTTTTGTTTCTTTGTGTCATAGGAGTAATTGCTAAAATCTCTGGACGCCATTTTAATTCATAATTGTTTCGAATCTCAGGTGTTCAACAATGTGCTTCGTTCGAGCTTCATTGTGGAACCTTTACTTTAAGTGCGCGTGCGCGTTGAGTTCTTCACAGCCAATGAAAAGCTCGAGAGAAAGTATCAGCCAATCAAATGACTTTCTATCACGAAAATATGAACTATGAAGGCTGACTGTCCGCCATGATGCAGTTCCCTTTCATTCTCTTGCCGTGTAATGTAGTGAAGTTTTTTTTTTTTTTTTTTTTTTTTTTTTTTTTTTTTTGTTAAATGTATATATTTTATACGATGCGACGTAACATTTTCTTAAAGCACACAGTGTTATTCCAAGTACTGTGAAGTGTTCCAAGTGCATGCGTCTAAGTGCAGCTTTCGTGAAGAAAAAGATATATTTTACCGGTGGAACAAATCTTTTCGAGTTGGATACCTACAGAAGCGGCGTTACTGCGGTGAAGTGTAAGCCAATTTGAAAGTTAAGTTAAATTAGTATCCTTGAGGAGGTTCTAGGTTAGGGTAGTATCCTCTTTTGGGTAGACTAATAGCCTTGAGAGGGTTTGTTGTGGGAATTGGGAGATCATAGGGTAATTCAAAAATTTTGTTCCAGTATCTTTTGTCACTCATTGCATCTGCTACACTCCATGATGTATAGTCAATTTTTCATTAACGTTTCCATGATTTTGTGTCTCCTCCTCCATCTTCACTCAACACATTGTCATTCATCGACGTAAACATCTGCCCTTGAGTGTGTTCTACTGAAATGCAATGTGTCTTGTATTTCCATGCGCCTTACAAGACGAATATACGAGTTTTATTTTATGCAGGAGTAGTTGTTTCTTTATGAAATAGTCAAACAATGGCAAATTTTCCAAAGTAGTTCAAAATAATCTGGTCTAGTTGATTATTTACCAATCCATCACTGCACCAGAGAACATCACAAAATTGTTTCCATTCACAGCTATATATTAGTTTCTTTTATTTCATTTCTTTCTCTTCTATTGAGGGATCGATAAGTAACTCATTACCTAACTCTGTAGTATGTATTTAGTACAAAAGAACAGTTAAATTACTCATCACTGCCCACTTTAGTGATACCATTAATGATTTCTAACACTCATAACTCTGCATGATCAAGTGGGTTTTTCTGGTTGTATGGTTATATAGTTATTATTATTGAAGGGCAGCCACAACAGTGGAGTAAGGGTTTTCCTACCTTTTAGTTGGGTAAGACTAACAGGTGACTTGCACTTCCTTTGTGACACACACACACACACACACACACAGGACCTGACTTCCATTACTTGACCATTAAGGCAGGTGACTCATTGCGGTGTCCACACTTTCATACCCTTCATCTTCAAGTGCTACTCATGTTTACATAACCATTTTCCTAAAAGGTTATCCGCAGTAAAGGTGATATGCACGCATATTGAGTGATGTGATGTGATGAGATGAAGTCCAACGTAATCTATAGCACAATTTATGAATACATAATGATTGAAGCCTTCAATTTCTTTAATTGTGAAGGTTCTGCTATTACACAGGAAAATGTTTCCAGAGAGAGAGAGAGAGAGAGAGGGAGGAGAATTCACCTTTACTCATTGTGAAGTAGTACTATACTCATAGTTCTATAGGCATTTGAGAGCAATGACATACCTGTCCCTGAGCGCTGGCTGAATATCTTGCATAAGTACCTGAAACTTGCTATTGGAACATGTTACAAACAAGTTTAGTGATGATGTTAGAAATGATAAAGTTGACCCTTGTTTATTCCGTCAAACTGTTATCTTCTGTCTTAACTATCACTCCAGTGTTGGTTGTGTTTCCTTTAAAGCAAAAAGTATGTGCCATTACACTTCTGCCATGTGGGAAGACTTCTTCACTTCAACTTGGCTTACCCTCATGCTATCTATGAGAAACATTCCAGAAATGGTATTTCGATCTTCATAGTCTTGAAACTTATGCTCTCTAAGTTTCTGGTTCCCTTGTGAGGAGAGTGAGAGGACTTTGGAGAGGAGATGTTATGTTTATCAGAGAGAGAGAGAGAGAGAGAGAGAGAGAGAGAGAGAGATTAATTTCAGAACTTTTTTTCATACAGCATCAAGATGAAGCAGAGCTCTATTCCACTGCTGGTGCAAGGTAGTGGAGGTAATAGGCAGCAGCAGCAACAGCAGCTGCAGCAACAACAATGTGAGTACATATTATTACTTTTGGTAAAGCGTGTGTATTTACCCAGTTATACATATAGGGCTTGAAGTGACCTGTTTCCATACCTAGTCTTATAACATTTTCTTTATATTCGTACACACTTTTTGCTGTTACAGTTTCATCATTCAGACTGTTCCAGGTCCACTGTCCTATGCACAAAACTGAACTTTGTAATGTTTCTCAGACATTGACTTTTCTTTTGAGTGTCCTCTTGTCCATATATCTCCACCTTCAATCAGTGGTAACAGGTGTTGTCTTGTCTATTCATCTTTTTCATGCTGTTGACTAACTTGTATATCATTATTAGATCTCCTCCCTCCCACCTATCCTTCAAGGTTGATAGTTTCATTTCCTTTAGTCTATCTTCATAGTCTTATATTTCTGCCACCATCTTTGTGGTTATTGTTTGTATTCTTTCTTGTTTCCTGATACCCTTTAGTATGTGTGGCAACTACACCACTGTTGCATATTCAAATTTAGTTGTTATCATCATGGCTATGATATTTTTCGTCATGTACTATGATTATTATTATTATTATTATTATTATTATTATTATTATTATTATTATTGTTATTATTACTATTATCAATATTATTATTATTATTATTATTATTATTATTATTATTATTATTATTATTATTATTATTATCATTATCATTATTATTATTATCATGAAATATTATTGTCATAATTGTTGTTTTCTAAATCAAATATGCTACAGGTAAGGTTGATATTGATGATGATAACAACAATCTGAGGAGGAGGCCACCATTGATGCTGGAGAGAGCTATATCAGTGCGGGAACGCTGGGAAGAGTGAGTGGATATAACTTTGTTCCATCTGGCTACATTTCCATACCTGAGAATGATAATGTGTTTTAGGTTTTACAATTGAGAGAGAGAGAGAGAGAGAGAGAGAGAGAGAGAGAGAGAGAGAGAGAGAGAGAGAGAGAGAAGATTGCTGAGTGTTGTTTCTTTTGCCAGAATTGGAGTGACTGCAAACACCCACAAGTACAAGAATGAGTTGCTGCAGAAGGCTGCAGAAAGTGAATATGAAATATGTGAACAGCTGCTAAAGAGTGGACAAGAGGAAGTCAATACATGTGATGAGGAAACACATGAAACTGGCCTCCATATAGCTGCTAAAAATGGTCATGCAGCCCTAATGCAACTATTTATAAGTTATGGTGCAGATTGTAATGCCAAGGACAGTTCTGGTAAGTCTCCATTGCACCTGGCAGCCACTAAGGACTTTTTTCCTTGCTGTCAGGCCCTGTTGGTTCGTCCTGAGCTAGAAGTGAACATAGCGAATAGGACAGGAGACACACCACTCCACCATGCAGCACGTGATGGCCGTGCACGGGTGTGCCTCACCATTCTAAATCATCCAAAGGTTATAATAGATATTCAGAACAAGAGAGGCATGACACCCCTCCATCTTGCAGCTCAGGAGGATCACAGGACAGTGATAAGTCTACTGTTAAACAAAGGAGCCAATTGGAAGCAGCAAGATAAGTATTCATATCTACCAATCCATTATGCTGCCTTAAAGGGCTTTCCTGAGTCTTGTGAAGCAATTTTATCTTTTTGTAACAAAAATGAAAGAGAATCTCAGCTAAAAGCAGGCTTGAGGGACCAGAAAACTCCTCTGATGTTAGCTGCTAAAGGTGGGCACCATAAATGTTGTGTCAAGTTGACTAACTCCAATATTAATGCTCAGGACAGAGAGGGCAACACTGCTCTCTTTTATGCTGCTGTTGGAGGATTTGAGAACACAGTAGCTGAACTTTTAGAATGTGGAGCAGATCCTAATATTTCTAATAAGAAAGGTAATTCTCCTATACTTGAAGCTGCAGGAAAAAAAAGAGTGAATTGTTTGCAAAGACTCCTCGAGAAAAACGCCAGTGTGGCAATAGCCAACAAGCAAGGAAAGACCGTTCTCCATCAGGCATCATGGAAAAATGCCCAGGAATGTCTCCTCATCCTCCTTGATATTCCAGAAGCAAAGAAGCACTTAGACAGTAAAGATACAGAGGACTGCACTCCTTTACACACTGCCATCAAACGAGAAGCTGTGGAGTGTGCCAACTATCTATTGGAACATGGAGCTTCTCCTACAGAAGTGTGTAAGGGAAGAATGACACCTCTCCATTTGGCAGCTGACAAGGGATATACAAGTGTTTGTGAAAAGCTTCTGGCAAGTCCTTTAGTCCATGTAAGCCAAGAAAACTGTAAAAAAGCAACACCCCTCCACCTAGCAGCTATGCATGGTTCAGTAGATGTTTGTCAAATGCTTTTACGCAAAGGAGCAAGAGTTACTGCAGTAGATGAAAATGGTCGTTCAGCTCTACATATTGCCTCAATCAAGGGACACGATGATGTAATTCGGTTCTTGGCAAAGAAAGGTGTGCCACAGAGAGCAAAAGATGACACGGGCAATACAGCTCTTCATTTAGCTGCCTCTGGAGGTTGGCTGGAGAGTTGTCAAATCCTGGTAAATAGTGCAAAGGCCTTGGTGTCAGATGCAGACCACAATGGCAATTTACCTCTGGATACAGCTTTTGAGAAAAAACATGATAATGTGTTCAAGTTCCTCCTCCTACAACTGCCTCTCAAGAAGGATGATGAGCGGGCATTGCGTCTTCATCAGTACATGCACAGTGCACTTAAAGAAAAAAGACTGTAGGTATATCAGTAGCATTGTTGCCTTTCAAAGCCTTTAAACACATCACTGTTGTTTTACATATTTCATTTCAACTTTTAATCAACCAAACCTTATGCTTTTCAAAAATTGATTTTTTTCACATTTGCTGAATATTGATTATGAAAGTAAACCTGTTGCTACAAGTGCATTTCCAAGATAACAAATTTTCTCATTTTGAGTTTTGTGTAGCTGTAATTATATAGCATAATATTTGCAATTAAAGACAGTATCTATTACAGTTAAAAGCTAAACATAATCTAGTAACATCACTATGTAATTTCACCAATCAAAACTAAGACGGTTGGCAATGGTTTTGCTGCTATTTCCCTAAATGCATCATCAGAGAATTTAGTGAAGCTTTTTTTCTTGCTGCCTGAGACATGAAGGGCATTTGATGAGTCTTTCTATATCTTTGTTTCAGGTTTCTTTTCTGACCATTCTGTTGCTACTGTGGTGGATGGTTACTGTTTCAATTCTTTTTGACAGTGGTGTTCCTCAGCATTGTGTCTTGTCACCCACTCTCTCTCTCTATTATTCATTATCTGTGGCTCTTTGTAGACATTTGAAGGGCTCTGTGGCAAAAGAAAATCATACATGTTTGACAAAAGCTTACTTTGATTTATCAATATGAACATGAATTGGTAAAATTGAATACAAAAGGAATTAAATCACTTTTGGTTTAGGAGTAAGAGAGAGAGAGAGAGAGAGAGAGAGAGAGAGAGAGAGAGAGAGGAGGTTTTGTCTACATGGGGGTGATTCTACCAATATTGGGGGAGGAGATGAGTCAAAAGTATGTTGTTTCATTAACTCTCTTCCCCAGCTGCCTGTCTTCTGGCTCCCTTTCCACTTCCTTCACTAATCTGGCATTAATTTCAGTCCAGCTAGTGTAATTTGAAATTCCCCCAGTCACCATGCCAACCACAACTGCTACTGTTTGTTGGTGCTACTTGCTGCTTAAACATCACTTCCAAAAACAGGAAAGCCATTCCAATTTGTTTCTTTCATTTGTTTTTACACATGCTCAGTTTTAGGTCTAGCCATGGCACCAATGAATAAGATAATTTTTTTTTTTTTTTTTTTTTTAGCTGTGTAAAGTGCAGACATTGTAAGTTACAGGTATCTCTCATTTTAAGCTTGTTTGTTTTATGTTTTTGAATTTATGCGGGATCCAAAATCCCCTCAAAATATATAATTTAGATACGTTTCTTTTAACTTATAACCTAACCTCTTGGTAATTCAGTAGTCACTAATCTAATACCTTGCAGGTCTCAATGATGCCAGATTAGTATCTAGTACATATTAGTATTAGTAGCAGCCTGTATCTCATGCTGTCAGTAATTGCTTCTTGCATTCTAACGGCTCATTTAATATTGGCAATTGCATGGCTTCCCTCTTGCTGTGACCTTGTAGTACAAGGCTTATTACACTACTTTCACCTCTGTGTAATTCTGTTCTCCTCCCTAATTAAAGTGTAAAGCAATATGCTAAGTCTCTGACTCCTTTTGATGGTAAATTTAGGAATTCCTGACTTCTGTATTTTCTCTAGTCTTTGCCTTGAATTATTGTGAGAGATTGGTTTCAAGATTATTATCCTGAAATTATGGACAATCCTTTTGCCTGTACTCATTCATAGGCTGTCAGTCATGGGGAGTTGATTTGTAGGCAAACTGTGATGTAATATAATGAGGTTATGGTATATGATTTTGTTTTCTTAGCTGATGAACAATTTTAAGAGTATCATTCTCATACAGGATTGCTGTGGATGCCATCATTGACAGTGCTTGGTGGGAAGCAGGCTTCAGTGGGGAGAACGGCCATCACTGTCTCAACTTTCAGGTCTTGCTGGAGGAGCGGCCACATCTGGCTCTCAAGGCCCAGAACAACTGCATCCAGCGCAAAGATTCAGATACTAAAGTCACCTATGACTTCAGGTTCTTTGAGTTCAACTACTATGTTGAAGGTATGAATCACTCCATTTTGCACCATTTCTTCTCTTTGTATGAATGTGCTGTTTTATAATCAGTGCCATTAATAATAATTTACATTATCTTATTTTGGAGCTTATTTGAGTCCATTTTATTTCACCACTGTTACCTTTAAAAAGTGTTGTCATGATTTGTTATCTAGACCTGGTGCTTTAAAGATTTCATAACGGTCACAATATTTGTAAACTGCCACAAGGACTATGGTACTTTTCAAGATATTACTGAACACACAAGGAGCATTTGTCTTATTTTGCTGTATCATGTGAGTTTAAGATATAATGGCTAAGGAGTCTTAGTATCCAGATTATAAGGTGAAATGTACTACAGAGAATGATTTAATTGTTTTCCCTGAAATAGCTAGTGGTCCTACTCATAATGAAATAAATGAAATTATTCAAAGAAAATGGGTGAATTTAGTTGAGCTCAGACCATTTGTATTGGAATAAGAGGAATAAATACAGTAACTGATAGGTATGAGTGACATTTTGTAGCTTGAGGTAACTAAAATATATTTCTTTACATTAGGTACAGGGAAAGTGGCCAAGAGTCCCTATGACGAAAGTAATGGGACAGTAGTGAAAAATGCAAAGCAGTTCATTGTTGATGGTTTGGAGTGGAAACGTGTTCACCCAGTGAGCTTGATGATAAAACACCATCACACTTTCCTGCTGCATCATCCCCTCACTAAGGCTTGGCTTGTTGACAAATGGAATCTCTACATATCTTACATCTTCCTTGCTTTGCTCTTCATTGAGTTTCTCTTTGTTGTGTCTCTCACTCTCTTCATGGCAAAGGTTGAGTAAGTATATATATACTGAATATTTTTTAGTCATTCTTTTTCGTTGTATATGGTTGAAAAATCTCCATCTGGAATTTCAAAATTAGATAGTTTTTAAAGATGTCATCAAGTGGAAAATATCACAAAGTTATGGGAAAGTTTATAGTGCAAAAAAATTATAAATTGTAACCATGACATTGTGCCTCAAGCTCTGATTCACCTAGTGGGAACCTTCTTATTTCATCATTTACATTTACATCTTTCTTTTATTATAATGAGTCCTGGCAAACTTAATAATGTTGTGATGCCATTTGTTTGAAAGAGAATCACTAATTGTTAGACTAAAAAATATTAACTACAACAATAGGACAGGAGCAAGACCTGAAACTCCAACAATTTTGAAATGTTTGTTTGTTTCCAAACAATAAGAATAATGAGAATCAAGCAAAGGAAATATTGCTTAATATCTTGCTAATTTAAGTAGCACCGTCGGGTCTCCTTATAGGTGTTTCACTTTATAGGCAGAAGTCACTCCAAAATATTCAGGGGAAAAATCCTGTTATAAGTCGAACAAGTTCAATATGGTTGGACGTAACATATTTCAAAGTGGCCTTTTTTTTTTACCATTTTTGCTTTGAAGGCATACAAAATTTGTTAAAGGTGCTCATATTGACTGATTAAAAGATTACAAAAGATGTCTAAAAATTCCCTGAAATCATATGATACAGTCTAGAAATTATCTAGAAAAGTCACTATGTACTATGTACGACTCCAGTTGCAGATCAGTTCGCCTCTGTGATGATGTGCCCAAAGTCCTTTCGCCCTGTAAGTTAGGGCATGTTGACTCATGGGGAAGTTGATGTGCCCCACAACCAAGCCATTGCACTCCAACTGGCATGTAGATACTACTGTATGTACTATATGAAATGTAACGACGGTGTGTGTTTGAGTGTGAGAGAGAGAGAGAGAGAGAGAGAGAGAGAGAGAGAATAAAGATATCATTACAATCTCAGATATAGAAATTATATAAATATATAATGCAGATGTGTACATAGGACTTGGGGCAAACGAAAAAATTAGTTTGAGCATCATAACTCAAATATTGAGTAGTTAGAGTGCACTAACTACCGATAAAGTAGATTTGCCCCACCTTCTGGGGCGTTTTGGCAATGGGCTAATGGACTGTAAACCGCAGCGCCGGGTGCATTGTTTATACACATTCACATCTTCAACCATTGTTTCAAATCTCTTGTACCTGCCTGTAATCAGTATTTGCTGTGATTTTTCTTGACAATTTACAACCTTACAACCATTCATCATACTTCCTAAACCAGCAAAAAAAATTGTGAGTTTGGCAACTAAGTGCAAAATAACAGAAATGAAGAAGTCAGATAAATGGTATTGTAACTTTTTATTTATTGTACTTTTTGTATGTATGTATTATAATGTCACATGGGGTGGTCTACTGACCAGTTATTTAATACATGGAGTGAACGGTTCATTATAGGCATTTTTTATACGTGCAAGTTTTGATCTCCTTATTTAGTACCTATAAGAAGACCCAACTGTATATGTTTGATTCAATGGTTAAGTTTGGTAAATTTTTTATTTATTATTATTATTTTTAAATTTTTTAGTAAAGGTAGTTGTATTAAAAGCTTTAATGCCTTAATTGACATACATTTTCCGTTATTTACTTGCAGTGATTGGGCTCACATAGAGCGGAGGTGCAATATGACAAGAGACCAGTTTTGCAACCCTCTCTTCACAGCAGCTGAAAATGCAAATGTGACAGATGCTGCTGGTGAGGTTGGAAGACTTGGCAATTGTGCGGCAGTGCCAAGAAATATTGCAGGATGGCTCTTTCTTCTTAGCATGACTTCTATCATTCTGCTGTTGGAGGGCAACTATATTTATCGAGTAAGTTCTGCATGTACAATTTTGAGGTTAGAGAAGTGCATTCTAATCATTAGGAGTGAATGAGTTACAGTTTACAGTACTCTTGCATTTGAGGTGTTGAGGTTTGGTAGATTTACATTTGGTGACTGAAACTACTGTTAATTTTATTCTGATTTGGTCATGTAGTCTCATTTACCAGTAATTCTTTCCCTTACCTCAAGATTGAATGGAAATCATAAGCTAGTTATGATGCTTCTATGACATATATTACAAGATTCTGTTTATTATACCACAACAAATGTAGTTTTTGTTTACATAAATATTGACTTGTTCTTACAGCTGAAGCGCGAGTACCTCAGTATGGATAATTCAATGAGAATCGTGGAAGTCATCTTAACTGTCATCCTGCTTGTGCCAATTGGAGGATGCGAAGTGAAGTATCAAGTGATACATGTAAGAGATGAATACTGTTTCTTTGTTACAATAGACAGATTAGCAATGAGAAAACTAGGAATAATACTTACTATTGTCAAGAATTGTAATGCATGTATTACCTTTGATTCACCAATATTTACACCTGTTGGTTTAGCATATGAAACTAAGGTTGGGTCTGTTGGCACTGGGATGGACAAGCAACAGGATATATAAGATTTTATGGCTATGTGGTTTTCTTGAAGTCCAACTTTGTCTCTCTCTCTCTTCATCCATTTATATTTGTAACTTAATACTAACAAAGCCATACTTCAATCAGTGTCTTTCTTATACTGTTAAGTATACGACTAAAAATACTTAATATGCATATTACAGTTTAAAGTAATATTCTGCGCATGTGTAATCACAAGTTTATGAGTTTAGCATCAAATCATTTCAGGTTGTTTGAATTTGTTGTTATCAATCCGAATTTAACTTTTTACTCCTATTAACTTTCATGTATTTTCAAATGAATTTTAATTAGATTTATAATTGATTCTCAACTTTCATAAGATTAATAGCTTCAGAATAGTATTTTTTTTACATGCACTCAGCTACAGGAACACTTCAACATAAGTAGGTATATTCTATAATCTTTAACAATACATTATGAGTTATTCTGTTTCTCAAATTCTGATTAGAATATCAATTACTTGGAGATCCATAGACTGAATTAATTGCACATCACAATTCAATGTCTTTTACATTATAGAAGGAGCAGTGGCAGTGTGGCATCATAGCGCTTCTACTGGCTTGGCTCCTACTCATCAGCAAGCTCAACCAGCTTCCAGTTTTCTCAGTGTTTGTACCTATTACAACAAACTTCATTAAGAGTTTTGTTAAAGTTCTTTCATATATTCTGTTACTTTTGGGTCTATTTGCATTTATTTTCTACTTACTACTATCCGAGCAGAATGCTTTTTCGACAATGCCTCAAGCAATGGTGAAAACTATTGTATGGTTGCTTGGAGACTTGGGATATGATGATACTTTCCTCAATCCTGACCATGAACTTGTCTATCCAGCTACAGCAAATTTTCTCTTTGTAGTGTTTGTCACAACTATCAGTGGTTTTATTGTGAATCTCTTCGTAACTCAGCCGTCTGAAAAACTTGAAGATTTTAGAAAACGCACAGCCTTCCACACTGCAGCATCACAGAGTAGACTTGTGCTCCAGTTAGATCTGTGTTTTCCTTACTTCCGAAAGCAGAGAACTAGGATCACTGTCACGAGCACGGAAAGTGAGAAAAGTCATTCTAAAATATTGGCCAAAATACTTTTAAAATTTTATTCTGCAGAGGAAGAGGAAAAGGTAGCAGATCCCATATTAAAAAAGCTTGAAGAACAGCATTGTCAAATTTCTCAACTGCTGAGCCTTCATATGGAGCAAAAGGAAGAGATACGGGACCTCAAGCACCAGCTCAATTATATCATGAGGAATATTTCAGGTCAGCGGCCACTAGAGAGAATTTGATGACCTTACAAGTGAGTTTTTAATGATTGATTTCACTTTCATTACTGAATAGTTTTTAAATCATTACATATACCTTGACCATAGTGGTCAACTGAAAATGTGAGTTCCTCAATGGGGAGTATTTCAGTATCTTTTGTCACACAGCACTGCAGCACAGCTGCATTCAGGCAGCATCAAAATCTGAATTGGCAGCCATTTACAGATTACACTTTGTTGCCTAGTGAGTTAGAGACTGAGAGACCTCTAGCAGTGGAGATTAGAAGTGTTTTCAAGAGAGGAAATTAAGAGTTGAAGAGAATGCACAATGAAGTAGTAAGGATAGTAGGTGACAGTAGAATGAATGCAACTTTAGGTGATGTATTGCATGTTGTTAAAAACGTAAAATATATTCAAAAGCAAGATTTAAAATTTAAAATATTAATTTATCAAAATATGGTGCTGTAGCACTTAGATTATATTATGCAATGGAGTGGAGAGGAATGGATAATATTTGGGTGTAGGGTGCATAAAATAAATGAAGGCCCATTAACATAGTGATTTTAGATGAAAGACTACAGTAGTGTAACTATAATGACATTGTTTGCCAGGGGAAATATATGCATAGTCACTCATTCCATTTTTTTCAGTTGTGAGACTCGAGAATATCTTTGTGACTCAAAATACATAAGTGTTTCAACAACAGCATACAGACATGCTGAGAATCATTGCAAATTGAAAACATGCATAATGGGGGAAAAATGCTGCTGTTAGATGAATAGAACAGCTCTATTTTTCCTATTCATATATTTTATTGATAATTTGTCACTAGTAAAAAACAACACTTCCCAGTGATCCATGTGTCTCTGATAACCTCTTTAAATACATTCACTCCACTTTTTCCTGTCATTCGGGCGGTATCTGGCCAATTCTAATACAGGATGGGAAGAAAGACCCCACAGCTGATAGGCCATTTACCTATCTTGAGTTTATTTTTACTGTGTACAGTATCATTGTTCGAGATTCACTGAACATTGACTCTAAATGTTCAATGTATAGATAAATGGAAATGATGAAGGCTGGCTAGCCTGATTAGATGTGTTTTATTTTGATCTTCCTTCACCTTATCAGAGACAATGGAGAGGGAAGTTTCCTCTTTCTTTGCTACTTCCTAGAATTTTTCATGCATCATTTTATTATGATCAATGTGCTTAAATTGTGTTTCATGAATAATAAGTATCATATTTTTTTCCATATTGTCATGTTAAAAGGCTTTGGCTTCTTAAAGGTTAAAAGACTAGCTATTAACAAAATCTATCTTGGAAACTATGTTTAAGGTGGCTTGTCTAGGGTCTCTGGTGCTGGCGGCCCAGGTTCGAATCCTTACCAAACCTACTTGCCCATTGAGAGATGTAGCGCTCTCCCGTTAACCCTAGTGGCGCCATATAACGTAAGCTGTTGCAGCATCTAATGGAATCCTTTCCATTTCTTGGAAAATATATACCATATATGACCTATAAATGCTTCAAACATTTCTCTAGCTCTCTCTCTCTCTGATTATAACTGAGTATTTACCTCAGTTGCACTTTTGTGGTCTGGTCTCCATAGCTACATGTCACCAAAACTACCTTCCCTATTAGAACATTTTGAACTTCAGCAGCAAGTAGTTCTTATGGTGTTTTAAACATATTCATTTCTTCAAAAGGGTTGGTGCCCCTTTTTAAAAACTTTTGTGATTGCTTCTCTCTTTTAGTAATAGTTTATCAATATCAATTTGCCTTTTATGTACTCATATTTAGGTAATTATAAAATCCTCTATCTCTTTTGTCCCAGTACTATCAGACTATTTTTTCTATTCTTTCTTCTTTACTTTGTTTGAATGAACAGGTCAATTAATTGCTTCAGTACAATGACACCTACATAGGTGTTATTACTTGCTGGTAGCATATATGATGATGCCTATGTAAGCATCATATTTACATTCCATTATAGTTGGTGGTGACTGAAGTCATATTCCATCTTGGGTTTATCTATAGATGCTGTACATTGTCCTTGAGATTCTATTGCTTCCCCTGCCCCCACCAGTCATGTGCTAAGTAAGTTACACCATGCCCAACCTTCAATCCAGAAGGATATGTCTCACTGACAGCCTACATCACTGTCCCTTTCTCCATCATCCCTGCTTGTCCTCTTTGTCCTGATATCTATGTACTCCCCCCCCTCTGTGTGTGTGTGTGTGTGTGTGTGTTTGTGTTTGTGTTTGTGAATATGGACAGGTGCCATACATACATTACCTGTCTGCCCACATTTGAATTTCATGACATGGCTAAATAAGATCTGAAAATGCAAACATGTATTGAACATTTTCTACCAAGAATAACCAGTACCTTCACCCGTAGAAATATCCGTAAGAGCTGATTTTACACCATGTGCATTATTTACTGAATCTTAATTGTATACATTCAAAGATTCACTCACTCAAGTTTAAAGCTGTTGTTATCAGTATGAATCAAAACCTTGACAATTACCTATTTTCACTACTATACTGTTGTAACTTTTTATTGATTGTGGTTCATTCTTAGAGATTTTCCATTATTAAACATGTTGGCCAACACACTCATCAAACCTCCAACACAACATTTTTGAAGAGTTGTAACACATTCAAACCAAACAGACAAGGAACCTCAGTTGGCACCGAGAGGAAAAGGGGCAACATGTCTTGAGGTGATGGCTATTCATCTTTACCTTTATTTCTTACATTCCCATTAGAATATTTGAATATTCTTTTAATCTCACCTTCCACAATGCTCATTACTTCCTATATGCAATTTATCTATACTTTTCCTATTATTTCCTATACCTTCCTATTATTTTTTCCAATTTATTTCCTATATGCAATTCATCTGTACTTTATTTCTTAGATTCCTATTAGAGTATTCTTTCCATTTCACCTTCCACAATGCTATATGTTTCCTATATATTTCAGTGAAATCAACTACAATTTCCCTTTCTTTGTGCTTAATGACAAATGTGTCACTGAATATCAAAATAATAAGCAAGTCTGTCCATGAAGGAGCTGCTATTGATGTGTTACTTTTGTGAGATGAGTATGTATGACATGTTGGTCCAACATATTTATCCCTCTCACATATTCAAACATAATCAAACATTGCGTTGTCACATTTGTTGGCTAACATGTTTGAACATGTAAAACCCTCTTTAGGAAAATGTTTGCAACATGTATTTTGATATCTTAGGCATTTTAATTAAGGATGTAAGATTTGTAACAGTTATTAGGGTGACTGAGTAAAACACAAGTTACACTGTCTTGCATATTATTTATACGGACAGTAAATGAATTAAAACTTCATCAACACTACAACACTTAAATATATGTAAGAAAGATTAGAGAAAATTCAACAATGTATATGTTTGAAAACAGACTATCTCATCATTGTCCACTAAAAATGTGAACAGGAACCGACAACTGATACTAACTCAACACTGTGAAACTATTACATACCTTCCTTCATGTATTCTCCAAATGGGACACTACAGTTGTCAAGAATAATTCAAGTATCAGATTATGAATATAAATTCTTTGCCCAAGTATTCAAATGTAAACAAGAAAATATTTTCATTGCCAATAACAATTATTTGAATAAAATTACATTCAAATATGTATGGTGACAAAATAGATGGTTTACACAAATGTTTACCTGTGTATTTACAATATGGGGCTTCAGAGTCTTTAACAGATGCGAACACAAAAAAACGTACCAAAGAGACAGCTACAGAACCTTGGACATGTATGGACCATCCAGTTGGTAGCCCAGTTTTCTGTAATAGTTCCGTGTACCAACACCTGTGGAATGGAAACTTATGTAGTGCTTTCACTAATAATTATAATACACTAATAATTATAATACAATCATGTACTATCCAACCCAAAGTACGCACACACACACACACACGGTCAAGTTGTAAGAAGTTGGATGAAGTGTTTCAAGGGCTCCCTCAAAGAGGACATTGTGGGATAACACATTAGCTTAGTTAGGACACATACACTAGCTAACATACAAACAACTCCGGGGTACGACAACTGCTAGTCACACCCTACGCCAGGCAACACTATTGTATCAGATCAGCGGAGGCAAGCCAGGTCAGATACATGTTCCGTGTTGTGCTCTTTGTATTTAAGCCAATGCATCTACAAAACGTACATTCTGTGTTTGTTGTGCTCACCTCTATCACCAGAAGAACCTACAGGACAGTGCTACCTTAAACACCACGAACATGGCGCAGTGAATAATTAGTTTTGGTGATATGTGATAGTACAACCTGCCGGCTTACCCACGCCACCCGCTACCAGCTTCATTTCGTCACTACAGCTCTTCTACAGTGCTACAGTGCCTTACAGTGAAGTGTACTTGTGTGTACCGTCGCTTAGTACAGTGCAGTGCAATGGGACAGTGTTTGTCAGTGTTAGCATAATGTTGCCCCTCGGGCACTAGTACATAGGGGGAAATTGCTTCATGCCGCCCGGCATCAGGAGCCCGAGGTGACAAACAACTCCCCTCATCGCTGACACAGCATTGACGGACGCTCCCCTTGCCAGCTCACCGGCACCACGCACAGTACCACACACTGGTCCCTCTTGCACACGGGAACATATTTATTTTCTGTGAGAAGACTCCGAGGGGTTGACCTGGTCTAAAGCAGAAATAAATGCCACCCGGTAAGAGACGGGGAAAGAAAACTCCACAGGACCAGCCAGACATAGCAACAGTAGCTTCAGACATGGCTGAAGCACACACACCACCCGAGTTGATCTCTTTCCTTCAACACATGGAGTGCCGAGACGAACAGCGACGCGAGGAGGAACGACAGCGAGAGGAACAGCGACATGAGGAGGAACGACAGCGAGAAGAACAGTGACGCGAGGAGGAACGACAGCGAGAGGAACAGCGACACGAGGAGGAACGATAGCGAGAGGAACAGCGACGCGAGGAGGAATGACAGCAAGAGGAACAGCGACGCGAGGAGGAACGACAGCGAGAGGAACAGCGACACGAGGAGGAACGACCTTCCAGCGTTGTAGGAAGTCTGTAAAGGCCTTTGCTGTAAACTGGGGTCCTCCATCGGTGCGTAGTCTGACTGGTCTGCGTAGTCTGGGGTGCCGTGATCACTGAAGAACTGGCTGAAGTGTGGAATGGTAGCAGATGTCGTAGTATCTGTACCACAAGGGAAGACGACGGGCCATCCGGACAGACGATCAACTATGACGAGGAAATACTTCCCCGCGACTTGAAAGTGATCCGCAGAGATAGACTCGTAGGGTTGAGTGGGCTGGTCGTCATTCCTGTACTCTTCTCGCTGCTGACTTGGAAGTAGCATCTGGCAGGCCTCACAAGCATGTATGGTGTTGGAGATATTTGAGTTTATGCCCGGCCAGAACACTGTCTGCTTGGCTCGACGTTTAGTGGCCTCGGCTCCGCGATGGCTATCGTGCAGGCGTTGTAGCGTGGACTTGCGAGACGCTGCAGGTACTACGATGCGTGGGCCGTACAGGACCAAATCACCATCGCAGTATAGCTCATCACGAATCTTCCAGAAGTCGAGGAGAGAGTTGTGAAGGTCATAACGATGCGTGGGGAACCCGTTGCGAACACAGTTGAGCAGCCGGACGTACGTCTCGTCGGTGCGTGCCGCTTGCTGGAGTTCCTGAAGCTGCATGTCAGTGGTGGCTTGTTGTGTGTTAGGCGACGCGAGTGAGTGCACCGCTCGCACAGCAACTGCCAAGTGAGCTGAGACGTCGGATAGCATGTCGTCCTCTTCTGTGGGCGCGCTGACTGGGTGGCGAGACAAAGCATCTGGGATGCAAAGTTGCTTGCCTGCACGCCAACGAGTTGTGAAGGAGAACGGTGACAGCTTTTCCTTCACACGCTGTAGCTGTGGATTCTCGACTGCATCCAGTGTGTAGCTGTTGAGTATGGGTATAAGTGGGCGGTGGTTCGTCACATGTTTGAATGTTTGAAGACCTTTGAGGTAGTACCCACACTTGAACGTGGCCCATACTGTAGCTAACAGCTCCAACTCAATTGTGGCGTAGCGTGTTTCCGTGTCAGTCAGGAAGCGTGAGCCACATTGAATGAGTCGGAGTTTGCCTCCACCATGGTCTTGGAGGAGGGCGTAGCCAATGCTGTAGAGTCTAGATGCGTTGGTTTGGAGAATGGTTGGTAGCTGAGGATCAAACACGGACAAAACCGGTAGTCTGGCCAGGGCTTCCTTAACTCTCTGGAAAGCAGTGTCGTGATCCACAGTCCAAGTGAAGGTTTGTCTTGGACTCATGAGTCATCTTACACTGTTTCCATATTTCACCAGCCAGTTCTTCAACTTCACTCCCTTCCCCCCCCCTCTCTCTCATAAAGCACATATAATAATATAATCATAAATAATAATGTTTTGTTTTTCTGTATCACTAGAGACTCACCTGAGATGACAGCAATTTTTTGTGAGCCATGTTCTTCCCTGGCAATCCTTTCCGCTTCCTCCATAAGCAGTGTGCCAAACCCTTGATGCTGGAACTTGGTGGGATCCCGGGCACTAACTGGCACTACAGATCCATATACGTGTAGCTCCCTCACCACTGACACACCACCCACCAACTCAGGTCTTGTTTAGCCATGAAAATTAAAAAGCTTGCTATTATATCTAAAATAAGACATAATCATGACCATCAATTTAGCATCACCTACAACTCATGGCTGTTGATCCTTGTCATATCATTAATACATTGTATACATAACTGGAGCCAGTACTGAACCTTGTGGTACTCCACATACTACTTTTCTTTAAGTTGACTTCTGATCTCTATTAACTAGTATTCTCATTTCTCTATTGCTTAAAAAATCTTCCATTCACTTCAATGTTGAAGTAGATAACATCTACCCATCCATCTCATTCTTGTACTGTGTCAATTATTCTCATTTAAAAATCAATTAAATTAGTTTAGTTTTACACTATTTCTCCCTATGAAAACAACTCTGAGGAACACCACTGTTAATAGACTCTGAAAAAGTACTGTGACTGCCTTCCCCAGTAGAAATAAAATGGTTAAAAAGTAAACTTCAGATGAAGTTACAGAGTAGAATGGAAACTATAGGAGGGTAGTTTGGTAACCAAACTTTGTAATGACTTATCAGAAGCTTTTGATATATCTAAAGCAACAGGAAAAGTTTCACCAAAATCTCAATTGGTGTGATACAGTCCTGTGGCTGAAGGAATGTTTAGAACAGTTTCTAAGGAGTAACTAACCTGAAAGTATGTTCAGAACACTTTCTAAGACGTAACAGACCAACCAAGATGTCTTGCTGTGGATCCTCATAAGAAAGGAAGGTTTCCCAGCCTCCATTAGCCACATAATCACGTCTGATAAGTTCCACCTGTAAGTAATGATTACATTTTTCTTTGTATAGGTCCATAGGTACTTCAAGCTCTTAGCTAAACAACACAATCAAAGTGAGCAGTATAATGTAAAGAACAAGGAAGTGATAGGGTACTGATAGGGTTATTATTATTATTATTATTATAATTATGATTACAATTATCTTTATTATTCTTTGCAAGTTGATGAGATTTTAGGGGAGGCAATTAGATTTTGTGACTGGATATCTTGAACATACACTTAAAACAATGAAATTCAGGACTCATAAAGAAACGGAAAAGTGAGATGTAAACTCACCTCATAAGGACGGACTTTGTGATGGATTTCTTGGATGCCAACTTCCCTTGTACGCACATCTCGACACTCTGTTCCCAGGTCCTTCATGCGTGCCAAGGCTAACTCTCGTAAGTTACCATGCTCCACACCTGAGCTGAGGACAATAAGCCAATTCAGAAACAAGGAAGAAGAAAGAGAAATTTCAGTAAAGACATCATCTCAATCTCCATGGTGCTCATCCTTCCTTTTTATGTAGTTCCATGTATTCTCAATGGGATTGTGGCCTGGTGAATTCCACTGAGAATGTATGGAGTACATACATTAAAAGGAGGCTGAGGACCATGGAGACAGAGATGATGTCTGTATCAAATTGCAGGCTTCCATCATTAATATCTGGCCCTGTGAGTTGGAGAGACAATACTTGCTCAAACTTGCTCATTCCATGCCCATGTGTATATAGTAGGTATTCACTCAAAGAAAGTATGTGTAAGTACTAACCTATAAAAGAAATGAACAATATTAACCTTTTTTTCAAACATCATAAGTTTTTTGGCTAAAAGTGGTAGTGTAGTTCTTTTTGCTGACTAATTAAGAAAGTAATGGGTAGCAGAGGACAGAGTAACAGAGAGACTAGAAATAAGGGAAGCCTGGCCTAAGGGTGGCCATGACTAACAATGATGGCATATTCCATCTATCACTCACCATTCTGTCTCATACCCCTCTAATGGAAGAGACAATAAATAAGGTAATGGAAGAGACGCATCATAAATAATAAAAAATTATGTAATGCATAGCCAAGCCATGGAAACTTACCTGACAAGTGGCATGGGTATGTCCCTCTGAACTCTGTAGACTCGCACCCATGGAGGCACCAATGACAGGATGGTGGCAACCAGGTCCACCAGGGTATTTGGAGGGTAGCTCTTATAACGACCAGTCTTCCATAACTCATAAAGACCCGTCCCACGAATAACCAGGGTGGGATAGATCTTTAATCCATCAGGCCGGAATGCTGGGTTCTCAAAGAATTCCTGTTGAAAGTGTCAAAATATTCATATAAATATCCAGTGGATTCATCAAAGAAGTTATTGAATGAAGATGTGGTAAAAACTAATTTGTATATCTAATGATTACTCTTTTGGGGAAATTTTTACAAAGGTTAATGGAGACAAGGACAGGAGTTACACATCCACTTAGAAGTCCAGATAAAGGCAGTACACAACTTTGCCAATAGCACAATTCAAGCTTCCTGTCAAATGCCTCTCTTACCCATTCTTCCCTGCCCCACTCTAATTCTCACAGGCAACCCAATGTCACCCATGTAGTAGCAAAAAAGTGGTCTATCCACATGAATAATGAATTTTAAAATCTGCATTAGACCCAAATTTAAGAATGTTAGTTGTAGTTGCTAGGGAACCTAACATATATGTCAATTGCAATTCATCTGTGTTTCCTAACTGGCAAACTCAGAACAAATCTATATATAAGGTAGCCTATAGAAAAAAAGACATAAGGGTTTGCAATTAACAATATGTACTGTACTATGATTACATATAAGTCCATCTTAGATGTAGGGAATGTCATCAATAACTTTGATTTTGATACAAATATTATTAAAATCATTAAGAAGTCAATCAAGAACAGGATAAAATCTACAAGCCTTACAATGAACTGCTCCACATCTCGCTCATAGTCCACATTTGGGAGATCTGGCATCATGTGGGTAACCACCTTGAACCCAGCATCCTTAGAATAATGGAAGCTTTCACTAACAGCCCTCACTGTGTGTCCTCTGAAGAGAACATTTATAATATCATTACAAACTCACATGTTACAAGTGTATATACAAGATAATATCATAGTGAAGTAGATAAGCTGTTATGAAAAATATCTAATCATTAAAAGCTATGAGTACAGAATGAATAGTCATTCTATCTTTGATACAGTTATAAAAAGAAATTTAAATGCATCCATGTTGTTTCCCTGAAAATCCCTAACATTGATTTTATGTACATACCATAATTACTCTTCATCTAACCTTCCTCACTGCATATTTGTATTAATGTGTGTGTGTGTGTAAGAGGAGTATATATATATATATATATATATATATATATATATATATATATATATATATATATATATATATATATATTAAAGGTATTATATGGGCAGATTTTCTCTAAGCCATGTTTCATTGAATGTGATAGCTAGTTCAGCATTCAATATTTTCTTGAGGATATTCTCTTTTATCCTCATGACAATCCTATTCTCCTTAGCAAGCAGGTTTATGACTCCACCATATGTATCAAGGATATTATAATTAGAATCCTTAGAATCTTAGAATTATATATATATATATATATATATATATATATATATATATATATATATATATATATATATATATATATATACACATAAACTTTTAGAGAGAGAGAGAGAGAGAGAGAGAGAGATGGTATTCCCAATAAAAACAAAGTTCATTAATTTTGCAAGGAGATAGTTTTGATAATTTTCTTCTGAAATAACTTTGAAACAGATTCATGAAATTAAATATATAATGAAACAAATATTTTGAGAAACACTTCAAACACAGAGCTTAACACCATACGTAACTGTAGTGGATGCTTGAGGATGGCTTCTAGAGAAATGGGAAGCAGAATTTTAAGTATGTGAGATAAAAGTAAGAAATTGGGAAATGTAAAGAGAAGACTCTTGGTTCATAATAGCCCTGACATATATAGACATATGGAACACTTTGAAGTTCAGGTTTACTACAAATACTAATTTTTTTTCTGGCATGCCTTTTACTTGAGGTAAAATTCTGGTCATAGCCTCATGTCTTCGTACTTTGAATACTTTTCTTATTCCCTTAAAAAAAACAAGGCTTCAAAATCTAAAACAAATATCTTACCTGTTTGTATCTCTGGCTACATCCTCATACACTGACTGCACTCCAATTTCCAGGCGAGTGCAGCCATAACGCAGCATGTCAGAGAGATGGCGCTTCAGGCAGTAGTCAGGACGAGTCTCAATGGTGATACCTGAAACAGTTTCCTATAAGTATCAATGAGAGTGGTGGGAAATCTTCAGAAAATGTTTGCCAAAGTCTGCCAAATCTGTGGAACCAAAAATTTTTGAGAACATATTATTTGATATCTCATATATTAGAAGACCTTTTTAAATGATAAAAGAAAAAAAACACTCAAGAAGTAAACTTAAATTGGAGGTGATTAGGTAAATCATACAAAACCAACAGAACCCAAAAAATATGATAGGTTTTTACCAATAGATGTTATTTCATGCTTGAGTATTTTTACATAAGTTACTGCATTACTGTAAATGTTTTAGCAAATACAGAATATTTTTGTTAATTAAACTTTGAACATGAAAAAGCTGAAATAGACAAGGAAAGGGAGCAAGAAAGAAGAAAGTAAATACATATAACAATATGAACTATAGTCATCTTATCTGAACACCTTGGTAATGGCTCAAGTATGATATTGTTTTCTGTTATCTATATACCTTAGCCATAAAAATTGAAAGATAACTATAAATAGATATACAATAGCTGCCTCAACTCCTACCTATACACTTTGTTGAACTGCGTTCTGAGAATTTGACAGCTTCAGCAACAGTGGAAGACGAGTGTCCAGAGAGTGCATCATGAAGGTTCAAAATGAAGTTATCCCGATAGTCCTCTGGTAAGGCCATGAAGGTTCCACCCATGATGATGAACTCCACTTTGTCAACATTGTGTCCAAGTTGCTGTAGCTGAAAAAGAAAAAAAGATGATAACCAAGTAGTAATATCCAGTACCTTCTGTTATGTCCATCACTCATCCAATATTGTCCCAATACTGATTGCAGGTCTTGAAATTGGCTTTTTTCATGATTCCAAGATCTTTCATTTAAAAATCTAAAAATTAAATAAAAATCATCACTTTTATAAGACTGCCCATAAAATTTGATATAAAAAAGACAAATCACAAGTGATGAATTTAAGACAGTATCTGGTGCTGATCAGAAGAATGAACTGACTTGCACAAGAGTTGAAAGTATGGTGCTGAGTAACTTTTAAAAGATGTAGGAATCTGAATATAGTTGGCAAAGCTTTTCTAATAAGTAGACCTGAGAAAACTTGAAATGGAGTACCTACTACAAAATTATATGACAAATCTAGGCCAGTATAGGAAAACAGGTTGAGATTAAACAGCCACTAACTACAACATGAACAAGGGTAATAGATATTTATTTCACACCACACATACCAACCACATTTTCTGTTCAATTTCTTTTCTGCATCATATTTCTTCAATAATTATGAACAGCAAGGGAAATTTCTATTACCTATTTTCCAATAATGGTACTTTCCCCAAGGAAAAATGAGAAAAGTAACTACTTTAGAACATGATGAACGACTTAACACTGACTATCAACAAAGAAGTGTAGTACTGTATTATACATGTCCTCACATTGCATTATAATCCACCCACCTGCTCTAGCCTGTGCCTTGTCTGCAGGTATGGGTTGTACCGAGCTCTGATAGCCCTCATAGATGTGGGCTCATAGCCAGTGTAGCTTTGAGTGGAATATTCAAAGTCAGAATCAGGTCCTCCTGGACAGTATACACATATGTTACCAGTCATATTGATGTGAGGACAACGGTGAGGTTTACACATCACAGCCACCACTGCAATCTGAAGGGAGCAAAAATGTTCTATATCACTACTGAAGAAAATATATTTTTCTTTGGCAATAAGTAAATATCACCATTATCATTCAAGACCATATTGAATAATTTCTATAAAACAATGATAAAAAACTTTATGCATTTCATTATACAAGATTTCTAGATTTCACACTTCTAACACCGAACTCACTCCAGAAGCAGTTCTGACAGGCTTTGCTCGCAATTTTGGAAGAAGAACTTTCTTGTGCTCTTGAGGTACAGCAGCTATGATGTCCACTAGCCTTGGTGAGGATTGCAGGCCATATTTAGATGATATCCGTGTCTTCAACTTGTTAAGATTCACATCCCGTTTTTCTTGCTGTGCTTTTATCAACTCCTGGATAATCTCCCCAACAGTAAGCATGCGCAGCTCCTCCTTGGAGAGTGACGGACCTGGTGACAAAAACATCATCGTGAAACAAATAGCTATACAAGCATTGGATGAAGATTTTGCAGTCACTCTAAGATTTGTCTCAATTTGACAAATAAATACTTCTCCTTTAGTGGTATCATACTAAAAAAAACTTCCAGGCAATTTTCATCTTTGTTTAAGTCAATTTTACTAAAGAAATTTAATACTATATTTACCAAATGACTCCAAACATGGAAGACACTCAAAATCCATCTAACATCATAAGGAGAAATAAGGCCATTAAACAAAATTATAATGGTAATTACTTAATTCCCATTTCAAAAACATCTCCACGTCCAGTAGTGTTGTCAATTTAATGCATTTTTGGCACCCAATAAAAGTCTATATAATAGTATGTGCATTTTTCACTGCTGCCCAGCTCTTCCTTCCCTCACCCTCACTCACACTGCTATCATATTTATAATAACATTAACATAATATTTTTACTGTTCACAGTGGTGGAGAGGAGTTCTCTCCACAGCAGCAACAGTTCAAACTTTGGACTATTACTTCTCTGGTACTTTGGGTTAAAAAGCTATTTTCTTCTAGTACATTATTTTTCCTGTTAGATTTTGATCTGTTTTGAATGAATCTGCACATTGTTTCCATCACAAATCTGTATTTTTTCCAATCCCCCCTGTTCCCTCATAAAACATGGTTTCTCCCCTCATAAAGTATTGCATTTTCATGAAAACAAACGAAAAATACAAGACAAACTGAGATGTACAAAAATATAATTTTGTTATCACTAAGTATCATAAAAGTAATAGGCCAAAATTTGGACTATTACTGTTGAGGAAAGTATTTGCCGCCACCAATGTGCACTATTGGCTATGCCACCCCAATCAAACTTGTCTAATTTAATCAAAACTAAACAAACCCTAACTTAAACCAGAACTAGCTAATGTAACCTGGTTGAGTTGATACATACCACTGAAACATCTTTCTCACAATTAATTAACTTTAACTAACCCAATTAAACTAGCCTGACATGACTGGCAGCACTAAGAAATTAATATGACGTCTTCACCTTATTTCTCTTCGTAAAATCTAGCAATGCAATGGAAATACTCAAGGTAACAGCTGCAATATCCTACTTGGTCAGATATCTTCCATAGACTGATTTCAGATTCAGTGACCTCTCTCCACAAAGTGTTCTGATTGGCTGCATTTATTCAGTTTCATTTCTACTGGTCAGTGTCTGCATGCCCTGCCCAACCAAAAGAACTAATTATTGTGAAATATTCCACACATGCACTAATGATGTAACAATACCCACGGTGTTCCTCAGTGCCAGTCCAACACCTGTACTAGGAAAAAATAGTTCAATAGAGAGCGTATGATGAAAGAAAAATTCATCCATCAAAGTGGATTACTATGAAATACAAAAAGAGGTCAATGTTTACCAAAAATAGTTTCTTCCGACAGTGTATGCCATGTGTAAAATTGATAATTACTAGCAAGGATAGGTTACTTTAGAATTCAGAATGTCAAGGGGTGAATGGTGTTTGGGGGTGAGAGGAACACGCACATATTATAAATAATTACCAAAATGAACAATCTAAGATTTCCTAATCATTTCCAGTTCAAAAGAGTAGCTCCCCCAACCTGGAGCTTGGCAAAAACAACTTGGACGTGAAATGCTCGGTAAATTTATAGTTTAATACAATATCCCCTATCCCTACTATCACCCCTAAACCCCTCCAACAAGTTTGGGGGGCCTTTGGGGATTCAGGGGTTTGGGGGGGGATGCATATATGAGCGATATTATGACATTTTACAAATCTACGGGAATTTCTCTAGAAGTTGCAAGAATTTCCCTATATCAAGGGAATTTTTTTTTTTTATAATCTAACATTAATCTAACGGTCTAACCTAACGTAACCTAGCCAGGGAGCTGTGCCTCCCCCCAGATTTTGAGAAAACTCGACAGACACAGCACATTCCTGGACCTTTTCCAGCGTTATTATTCATTTCCGACAGGTAGTCTAGTGTACTGATTGGAAATGTTGTAAATTATAAGAACAACAACCTGACGGTGGCCAAAAATCATCTAGCTAGTGCTCATTTTACGAATCTGTAATAAAACCAAACACTCAAATTTCAACTTACCTTTCTTACGATTTTGTCCCATACTGCTTCACTATAAAAACACAAGGCACGACGTCTGCAGTATTGCTTACTCTCCCAACGCGTGGTGTGGTGTGACACCCAGCAGCAGCAGCAGCAGCAGCAGCAGCGAGTTGATTCACGTGTGAGTGAGGCGACACTGCACAGTGCACACTTGGGCACCCAGTGGCACTCACCACTCGCCACTCAGATTCCGAAAGATATTGCTGGACTCGTCAGTCATCCTACCACACAACCCACTGTCTCTGTGAACTGTATTTTAAACATACAGCTTGTGCACAGCCTTCCGGAAACAGCTGTGTAAGAGTGGACCACGCACACGTATTTGGTACAGACAGACCAACAAGACACGGATGAAGATCAGCACCAACAATTCCACCACGCCACATTTTCTCCAGAAACTCCTTCACAGCTTCAATCATCCTTTCATACGTCTCTCTACACAGCCCACCGCAACGCTCATTGGTTATGACAGCAGTGTAACTTTTTAATTTTTTTATGTAGAAGGGAGGCGGCCAAGGGCAACAAAAATCAAACAAAAAAGTTCACTGAAGTGCCGGTCCCTGGGAAGTTCAGATTCGTGAGCCAAAAGAATGAGATAAGTGTCTTGATACCTCTTTCTTGAAAGAGTTCAAGTCATAGGCAGGTGGAAATACAGAAGCAGGGAGAGAGTTCCAGAGTTTACCAGAGAAAGGGATGAAAGACTGAGAATAATAGTTAACTCTTGCATTAGAGGGGTGGACAGAATAGGGGTGAGAGGAAGAGACAAGTCTTGTGCAATGAGACGGTGGGAGCAGGGCAGGCATGCAGTTAGCATGAAAGTAGCAGTAAAAGAGATTCAAGAGAGGCAACATTGCAGCGATGAGAAAGAGGCTAAAGACAGTCAATCAGTCAGAGGAGAGGAGTTGATAAGACGAAAAGCTTTTGATTCCACCCTGCTGTTCAAATAGTGCTAATGACATATGACTATAACAATATAGGGGGGGGGGGGGAATTTATTTATTTATTTTTATTATTATTGGTGGAGCTCTGAAAACTTTGGGCGAACGAACGCACACACAGCCTCACAGTGGCAGGCAAGGATATTAAAATCCTTGGTGGCAGGCGTGGCAGGGAGGGACAGGCCAATAGACCCCTGTCCTGCTGACTGCTCACTGCCAACTGCTCTCTCTCTCTCTCTCTCTCTCTCTGCTGCTGCTTTTAGATAATCTATAGCAACTATGCCAAATGAATATAATATCCTGGAATATAAAATTTATATTCCAGGATATTATATTACTGCATCATCGGGAAAAACAAGATGTGTAATCTCAGTATTGGTCTATAATCCTGCTGCCTAGTATCCAGCCCATGCATGTGTTGAAAAGTGATGGAGGAAGCACGCATCCCTACCTCACTCCTATTATTCACAGGAGAGAAGCTGGACACACCCCCTCCACACTTCACAACACTCAGTCTCGGAGTACGAGCTAGTTAATAGACCATTAATCCTTGCAGGAATCCCACAGAGATGTAGAAGAATCCAGAATGCCTCTTGGTGCACTGAATCAAATGCCTTCTTGAGATTGACATATGCAGGCTACAAGCATCCCTTGTTGAAACTCACGTTGGCACTCCATCAGTATGTAAAGCGCTAGAATCTGGTCGGTTGTTGACTTACTGGCCGTGAACCCAAATTGTTCAGTTCTCTGTGTTTCAGCAGGTGACTGCATATCTATATCAACAGCAAATGGGCAAGCACCTTGCCTGGTAGGCCAAGCAGCGTTATATTGCAATAATTGTTGCAGTCCTCATGGTCCCCTTTCCCTTCCAAATAGGGACAACAAACCCCCTTTTTCCAATCAGAGGGAATGGTTCCTGAACGCTAAACAGCAGTCAAGACAGCATGCAACCCACAGATCATGGTCTCATCCCCAAATTTGAGCAGCTCCACACTGATGTTAGATACCAGCTGCCTTTCCATCCCTCAAGTTTGCCACAGCCTCTTTAACATTATTGGAAGGTGGAGTTTTATCATTGGTGAATCAGCATCAAACATCTGTAACCCAGCAGTTTGAAGTTGTCTGGTTGGGGGATCCACTGTGAATAGCTGCTCAAAGTACCCAGCCTACCGAGCCATCTGCCTGTTTGTGTTTGATAATTATAAGGCAACCATTTCCTGTTTGGATAGCACTCGCTTGAAATCTAGACTTGGAATGAAGTTACTTCAGGGCTTGATAGGCAGGTCATTAGCATTTAAATGATACCTAACATCCTAAGTGAGACCATTGACTTACCTCTCCTTGTCTCTCCTCAGGAAAGCTCTAGTTGTAAGTGACAGAGCCCTGTACTGGTTCCATTGTCTTTACTGAGGCGAGGCCACTCTGTGACCTTGGATGCTCCCCAATGCATTCTTTGGCAGCCTCAAGTTTAAAATTTAAATGTATTCCCTAGGTCTACTGGGTCCTCAAGAGTATTGAGCACTCCAAAATGATTGGAGACTGTCACTGTATACTCCTGAGCACAGGCTTTCTGGACTTGACCCAAAGCTTGAGTGTAGCAATAACAAATCTATGATCAGTCACAAAGTATTTGGTACTCTGAAAAACCCTGCAGTTCTGGAGTATCCTCCAATGAGTACTAACAAGGATATGATCGGTCTCCTTTGCTACCCCTCCAGGATTGCTATACTAAGTCCAACAGAGCAGTGATGGTCTCTCATAACAAGATCCTGCAATTCTCAACCTTCTGGATCTTGCAAGATTCAGAAGGTTGTTTCTGGTACCAGAGCCATGGGGGCCAACACAACAAATAGCTAGAGAACATCTCTTCAGTTTCACATGTCTCAATGGGAGCGTACAGTACACTGCAACAACAGACATGAAATCTAAACTATGCTTCAGTCTTGGTCACATTATATGCTCAACAACCAGAGTAGTCTCTACAACAGATGGCTGCATCATATGAGACATCAGGTACAGATCTATTCAACTGAACTGCAATGTTTAAGAAACTATGATTAGAAAAGCCAATGTGAGCACTAACACTAACATCAAGACCAAGAATATCATTCAAAATTAAGTTTATGCAATTACCTGAAACATAAGCAGAAGCTTGTATGTAAAGGTTTCTCACTAGATGGGCAAGAGAAATGACAAGATCATGACAACCAGGTGATAAAGAATTCAGGCAATTGACATGATGAGCATGAAGTCACCAATAAATGAAAAAGAGGATTTCTGAAGTTTTTTCTATCCTTGCAATGGGAAACAGATATTAAATATGGAATATGAAGTCATCCATAACATGATAAAATGCAAAAATCAATTATATTTGTCTAGAGATACACAAAAATCAATAAATAGAAAGAAGATTTTATTTAGACATTTGACTAGTATGTACAAAAGTTATATAAAAAGTTTCATCTTTGGTGATGTGCCAGTGAACCTTCAGCTTAACTCAAGAGAGTCAGTTGTGCGATGCTTGTCAGTACAGGAATTCCCACACTAACAGAAAGATATCTGACATTTCCTCAAATTATATTATGGCAAATTGAAATAAAAAGTTGAAAGCAAGCTTTTTTTCAAGTTCAATGTATGTTTATCACAAAGAAGATGGTTTAGTTTGATTTTGGGGGGATATACAAAGGCTTAATCATATCAAGCACAATACATAAGAAAATATTTTCTTTAAGATAACATGAAATTACATTTGCAGATTACATTGTACCACACTGCAAAAATAGTAGAGACTATCACTGTCTTAATTGAAAACAATGACAAGCATGGGCCTTGGGGATGCCATTTACTACCAATTTTCAATGTTTCTTTATTACATATACAATGGCACCATTCAAGCCTAAATTTGTTACAGTAACTGGGGTCATTAGTATATCATTCATATATCATAAATACCCAGGAACAACAAATACCCATTACTTGAAGAGAGAGAGAGAGAGAGAGAGAGAGAGAGAGAGAGAGAGAGAGAGAGAGAGAGAGAGAGAGAGAGAGAGAGAGAGAGAGAGAGAGAGAGAGAGAGAGAGAGAGAGAGAGAGAGAGAGAATAAACGGTCATATCAGTTGGAAGTTAGTGTAATTGAGAAAATGACAGTAACGTAGAAAGAAATATATCTTGAACTCGTAACAGGAAAAAAAAATACGGAGACAGGCAGAAGGGAATGCTAATGAGAGAAACAAGGAGAAGAGAACGGGAAAGAGATATTCAACATGAGGCCTCAAAAAAGGGGAAAAGTGAAAGACGTGAGGATGCAAGGTAACTGAATACATTATAGAAGACGAGGGGAGGATGAGAAGGTGAAGAAGACATGATGAAGAGTTAAGTGACTGACAGATGAGGAGGGAACGTGCCCCTCAAGATACTAGCGAATAAAGATGAGGAATTACAGGAGGAGAGCAAAAGACGACGGTGAGAGAAGGATAAACAAGAACAAGACCAAACTGAGGAAAAAAAAAACTTTAAACCTATAGTAAAAAAAGGACAATATGAAGAGACATCTGATAAATCTAACATCATTTACTTCACCAAACTTCCTCGCTCTCTGCCCTCCCATCCATCCATACATCCTTCCTTCCTTTCTTCCTTCCTTCCTACACACTCTCCCCTATCTCTAACCATTCCCTCCTCCACTAACGCTTCGTATCCTTCTTCAGCCATGAACCGAAGAGTCACCCAGGAGCTGTAAACTAAAACCGTGTCGCTGTGGCCGCCCCATAACCCGGATTTAATAGGATAATAAGTCAAAGCTGCCTCGCCCGCCTGCACGCATAATGTCAGTCGCCGTGCCTCCCATCCCTCTCTCGTTAAGGTTTCTCCCCCACCCTCACTCCACGTCGCCGCCAAGAGTGTACGTGTCAAGGGGTGCGGGGAGCCGGGAGGGAGGGGGAGCATATAACTATAGTCGTGAGTCTGCGATTCAGCGTTTTAAGCTCCACGGAGAATAGCTCTGCGGATTCCCAGGTCGAGGGGTAATGGTGGGGAAAGATGGTGATGATGGTGATGGTGGTGATGGTGATGGTGCCTACCTTTCTTTTCTTTTTTTTTCTCTCTCAATTTTTTTTATCTATTGTGTTGGGGATTGTGTGAGCGAAAAAGAGAGAATAGCTTTGTTTATGGTTAATGTAGCCTTCGTTATGGTTGAGGTCTCTCTCTCTCTCTCTTCTCTCTCTCTCTCTCTCTCTCTCTCTCTCTCTCTCTCTCTCTCTCTCTCTCTCTCTCTCTCTCTCTCTCTCTCTCTCTCTCTCTCTCTCTCTTTCTCCGTCGTATGTATCATTTACCCCCCAACAATTCGATATCACCAAAAAGGCTATGAAGGGAAAAATATAGCAAAAACTGCCACCAACGTGTCAAACCATCAAAGCCAGAGAGAGAGAGAGAGAGAGAGAGAGAGAGAGAGAGAGAGAGAGAGAGAGAGAGAGAGAGAGAGAGAGAGAGAGCCAACCCATCGACCTAACAGCGCGAAGTAGTTAATATTATTCAGTCACATTATATTTTCCCTTCGTTTCATTACACCTAACCTTAAGCTGAGGGATGTCACCTGTAATTTTCAGCAGGTTTGTGGAGCCCAGGTGCTCCAATGTCACCAGACTCCATAAAAAAAAAAAAAAGGCTACTGTCATCACCAGAAAACGAAGGAATAATATTTTCCCCTCTCTCTCTTTTTTTTCTAGTCTATGGTAGCAAAAAGAAAAGGGAAAAGAAAAAAAGGCAGGAGTCTGGTTATTGTGCTATATGTGTAACCTCTGTGGTGGTTCCGTGGAGGGTATGGAGGAAGTATTTTCATTTTTTTTCATTTTTTTTTTTTTTTTGGCTGCCCACATAGTAAATGGATC
>CM035205.1:3001425-3013407 GCA_020233015.1 Callinectes sapidus
TGATTATTAATTGTGCAAAAACGGAAATTATTAATATGAATATTGCTAACCCAAGAGCTTGCGTGATTGTGGGAAGAGTTGTGAAACAAGTAGAAAAGTTTAAATATCTTGGTACGCTTTTGTCGATGGATGGATCGTTAAAAGTGGAGTTTGAGGAAAGGTTAAGGAAGGCGAATCAAGCGATGGGCATGTTAAAAACCGTGTGGAATAATAATAAGTTTTCAGTACACACTAAAATAAGAATTTATAAAACTATGGTTAGAACTTTTTTGATTTATGGGCATGAATCGTGGTATAGTACAGTAACATCGGATAAGAAATTCGTGGTTTTCGAAAATAAGGTTTTGCGAAGGATTTTAGGAGTTAAGTGGTGGGATAGGGTTTCAAATGATAGAGTGAGAGAAATTACGGGTGTGCAACCGGTAGATGAATATGTTAGATTGTCTCGATGGAAATGGCTAGGACACGTCTTCAGAAGGGAGGGAGTGATTGTACGGGAACACCCGGTTGGCAAGTGCAGGGTAGAAGAGGGAGAGGAAGGCCGAAGGAGACGTGGATGCGCACAATGAGGCGAGAAGCTGGTGAAGAGTGTTGGGAGGATTTGGAGGAGTTGGCACAGGATAGATGGTGGTGGCGTGAATTCATTGAGGCCCTATGCATCCATCAGGGTGCCACAGGAGTTGATTGATTGTACATTATTTTTCTGTCTCGCAGCCTGGGTCTCTAAGGGGGCACCGGACACTTTCCAAAGGGGGGTCAGCACTACCACATCCCTTCCATCTGTCGACACGGCAATGGGGCCCACGGGCGTCGGCATGACTTTCCGTTAGAGGCACCCCCCTGATGTCTGTCAAGGAGCGGCCAGTACTGATGGTGGGGCGGGGCTCTGGAAGCACGTGCAGAGATTCCCATTCATCCCCCCCACAGAGGTAGTTGGGTGTGGTTAGGGCTAGACAGGAACACATCCGCACTCCTCCCAGCTGTCGGCATGGCCATGGGGCCCGCGGGCGCCAACATGGCGTTCCACTCGAGGTACCCCCCCATGTCTGTCAAGGAGAAGCCAGGACTGATGACGGGGCGGGACTCTGGAAGCAACCATGCTTTCTGGTCGCTGTCTCCCTTGCTATGACGGTCCAAAAACAATTACACTAAAAGATGAGCAGTAGCCTACATTTCTAAACAACATACACCACGCTACCTTGCACCTGGGTTAAGCCCCAGTGACTCTACCCTACCACTAAAATTCCCTTCTTTTCACTCCCCCTATTCTTCCCTCTATCCCCACTTCCCCCTCTCCACCTTTTCTTTATTTTTTTATTCGATTCGTGTCCTTATCCTGATAGAGTAGGATCCCCTATAAAAATATCTCAGTTTGTATGAGAAAACGATATAGTATTTTCTTTCAAAGGATGACTTCTTAAAACATGTAGTATTACCTTACAGCTTAGCTTCCGGACACATAGCTATACCTACAGCGTATTGATGGAATACTATAGCTGAAATTATGTATTCGGGGATTATATACACATTGAATACCAGCTGCAAATTCATCCATTTAGGTACATATTGTTTTTGGTGTAGCAGCCAATAAGTGACATGTTTTGCTTATTCCTTTCGTACATTCTTTACTATTTCACTGATATTCCACACCATTAAGAGAAAAAAAGGCGTTGTATCATCTCTTTTCTATTTCTGTCAACGTTCAAACATACTGGTGCTAGATATTCCATTGTTTCATCCACTCCTGTAACATATTTCACTTCACTTTGTTCACTTTGAAGAGTTTCGTCCACAGTAGATTCAGCCGAGGTGGACCTCCGCTGCATCCAGATCGCTTTGCTCCTCCCTGGAGCTTGCCACGGTCACCAGTGTCAGTGGCAGTGCTGATGTAATCTGGTATAGGTGACTCGTCCGTCAGTGTGGCCAGCCACTTGTCAAGGTGGCCTTTGAAAGAGTCTGTGGAGACTCCTCTTATATTTCTGATGGCTTTAGGGATGGCATTGTACAGACGAGGTCCACTTCGTAAGGAGGAGTTATGCGCCAGTGTGGCAGTCCTGTGAGTGGTAGCTTCTGTTGACTTCACTAAGCACAGTCTGCTTCTCCTTGGGTGAAGTCTCTCCTCAACCCCCACATTTGGCACATGTCCTTCAAGTTTCTTCCAGACATATATTACTATGTAGCGGTCGCGCCTTCTCTGCAGTGAGTAGAGTTTAAGCTCCTCTGCAACCGCTCCCAGTAATTCAGCTGTTGGAATCCTGCATTATTCTGCTTGTGAATGTCGTCTAAACATATAGCTAACACATACTTTGCTAATGTGTCCAGTTCCTTAAATTTACATTCATGCTTTGTGTTTTACTTTGTCAGAAAAATATAGATATAATTACGTAAGTTTTTGCTTTTTGTAACAACTTGATCACAGAAATTCACAGACAGATTTTTTTTTTTTTTTTTTATCTACATTTATTAGTTTTGTTTCATTCTTGTGCTTACTGAATTTAAAATATTTCATTGTTCACTGTATCTTACCATTACCTCAGCTCCTCAGCCCGTACTAAAAGATACTTACTTTAATGTGATGTACCCGTGTGTGTAAACCATTGATCTTGACATTTTGAGATCAGTGTTGTAAACAGTCAAATCACAAAACTCACGTTGAATTACTTTTCATGACGTTGTATGTCTATCTATTTATTTATCCTCGTAGAATCTTTGAAAAGAAAAAAGAAAAGAAAGAAAGAAAGAAAAGGTTGACAGAACAATCCTTATCGTCATGCGTGTGGCTCCCTCCGCCCCTCCCCAGCAAAGAAGAGACCCTCCACCACCACCACCGCCACCACCACGTAGAAACTGGTCCCATTCAGCGTCTGGCGATGCTCAGCTGTTAATAGTTCCGTCGACAGGATGGTCCAAAATGGCAGCAAATCTCCAACCTGAGGAAGAATTGGTAAGTACTGAACTTGGCTAATTTTAGCAAGCTTGTTGATGTGTGTGGAGTGGTGGAAGGAAGAGACAGGCCGGGTTGGCTTGAGGAGCAGCTCGGGGGTTTGCCTACCCTGTGTGGCGGGTCGCTCTCCTCTCCATGTCAGGCTGTTTGACAAAATAATGACGTTCCCATGCCAGACTCTCCTAACCTACTTGGTGGGACCTGTGTGGCATGAGGGGGACTTACGCCCACACTCGGAAGCCAGGAAGGGGCTCTGCTTGTTCTGGTGTGGTGGTGGTGGTGGTGGTGGTGTCCATCGTTGTCTAGTGTAGTGAAGCCTGTGTCTATTACTGTGTGGTGTCCTCATGTGCTGGTGTTTGGTGTTTGTCATGGTCGTTGGTGTGTGTCTGTGGTGAGGTGGAGGGGGGTATCGTTACCTTTGAATGGCATACCTGACACATTGTTAGGAATGCTATATTCTTATTATACTCTATTGTCAGGTAATGATGGTATACATTTCATCAAACACATAATTTCTCATCATCATAAGGGAAAAGTTACAACTATGAAATGATGAATCTTTAGAACATGAATTCAGTGTATTTTTTTAGGACCAATTGGCAGTGTTCCATGCCTGGATGTGGTGAGGGGTTTGGGTAAAGATTGGAATGGTAAATAGTTAGTGTATCTACCTACCTTCCAAAGCTAATGTATGGAATTATGTCCTCTATGTACCTTACTTGGTGCAGTAATTTTAACCATTTTCCCAAATAGATCTCATTGCAATCTTTTCTAAGATGGTAATAAATTGTGTAGCTGAATTCCCAGAATATAAGTGAAAATAATGGATGGCTTATATTTAATCTTATTAACTTAACCCTTTATGCATGTGGATTTAAATGGAAGTATGCTCTGGCAGCTGTATAGGAACATATCCAAGATGCATAGTACATGAAGATGTGCATCTTGAAAAAAAAAACTCAATATATTCAAGTAACTTCCATTTCTAAAAAAATTTCTAAAGTATTACAGTCTGTAATTCCCCGGCATTGTGCGTGGTTATTGTGATTGTTTATTTGGTTTATATATTACTGTATGTCATAAGAGACCAATTTTGAATTTTTTCTAGTCTCAGTGCAAAAGAGGATATTTTTTTCCCCTAGTTTGAGAGATGGCACAATAGTTAGAAGCTTTGGCTAACAGAGACTCAGTTCTTAAGAATATACCCAGATATTTGAATGAAATGTACAGCAGATCTAATATTTTACAGAGCTTACTCGTGTCTTCTCACTCCAAAAAACATGGCACACGAAAGAATTAGGGAAATTGGTAAGAAATTATTCATTACATATTTCCCCAAAGATTTGTGTTTACATCGTATATGGAAAACAGACCAAGCAAATTACTTGAGAGTTGTATGTTTATATCTGCTTGCTTGTTACATCTTATAAGTGAGTATACTTGTCGGAAAATGTGTGCACATGTGCACTTAGCTTCATATCAGTTTAATTTGCATTTGTTTAAAAGTACATGTTTGTATGTGTGTGCTTTTCTTTATGTATGAACATAAACTGTTCCTCATCCCATTAACTGTGAGTCAAAAATGTAGGGAGAGGGTTAGTGAGGCAACTGTTTTAAAGATTAGCCATTGGGTGGATTTGTATCTGTGTGTTGTGGTTGATTGCACAAATATGGAGAAATTAACAAAGTTTGAAAGGATGCATTTTATTTTCAAAGAAAGTATTAACTCGGAAGACATTAGATGATATTATATGAACACAACAGTTGGCAACTCAGGGAAGATGTTGTAAGATACACCATCAACATGCAATCTTCATCAGTGTCCTGCTAAGATTTGGCATTTTTCTTCATATGTGCCAGAATTTATAAAGTTTCATGTTAATTGTATGACTTAGATATCTGAAATAGATTTACAAATGGCTCTTTTTGCCATATTTCTTGCTCTTTAATTGATGTTTGTGGCTGAGAATGTTCTTAATGGTTTTATGAGTGAAAGTCAGTTGGCTGGTAATCAAGCAGTATTTTCAAACCATTTCAGATTGTCTGCTTCCTATGCAACATCATTGGTAATGGGAAACATCACATACTCTTTAGTTTTTAGTGTTCCCTAGCGGTTTTAATTCAGAAGTTGGTCAATATTGTCTCATGGTACCAAGTAGATATCTCAAACACTATATGGTAATGAATTTATTGATTTTCATTGCTTTTATCACTCCATCATTTCCTGGCGTTATATTTATATGTTATTACTTGATAGTTACTCAGTTTTTTATCCAACATTATTATATGCACATGTATAGAGCAAAATATTGTTGCCTAGTGTACCAAACTCATTTTTAGATCTTGATATACCAGTAGCATAAATCTTAAAACTTCTCCAAAGGTAAATGTTTCACAGTCAAAGTGTGGAATAATTGTTGTTCAGTTTTCTTTGTGAGGAAAAGGAGAATTAGGAGTCAAAACCAAAATATCCCAAGGGTGCTGCAGCCATGTCCCTATGCTGAACATGGTATGCTATTACACTTTAAAAACTCTTCAGGGTTGCTACTGTCCATTTGCTGACAATTATCGAAACTGAAAACTACAGGAGGATTTGGAGGATCAATACAGATGTCCCTTGATTTACAAGCACTATTTAGGAATTGTTAAAGTTATGAATAAAATAATTAGGTCTTATTACTGATTTATGAATGGAAAATTTGAAGTCATAAACAAAATGCTCTTTTTTGGCTTGTCAGAACACTTACTTGAACTTGTACCACACAGTGACTGTCATGATTCTAATTTTCTAAGCTCATTAGTGATTATAACAGTACAAAATGATAGGCAAGTGTGGTACAAGTTCAATTGAGTGTTCTGACAAGCTCCAAAAAGCTGGGAAAGCTGTTATCTTGGAGACAAAGCTTGCCGTATCGGCAATAGAACAACTGAGCAGTAGAGGGAGAGGGAGCAGAGGATAATGACACCACAACATAACTCTTTCTCTCTCACATGACTGATGCTTTCCATGACTTTGACAATGGTATCCAAGAATTGTTCACAATGACCCTAATGTGAAAGAAGCAAAAATTTGAACATACTCGTATCATTCAAAATGCAATCACTGCCTACAAACTGTTGTATCAAGAAAAAGTGTTGCAAGCTTAACAATCAAGAATGGCATTATTTTTCAAGCAGACTGTCGCTGGTAACACTGACGTGTCATCTGCTGCCATGGCTATGATGACAACAATGATAACCAAGAGATAATTTGAATAACACTATATAGGATATTGGAAGGGATAGACAGTGATGATCTTGTCAAAATTGGTATGAGAAGTACCAGAGAACATGAAAAGAAACTGAAAATGACTGACTGCACAAGAAACATGAAAAATAATAGGTTTCATCACAGAAATATAGCAATGTGGAACAAACTTAATGATGAAATGGTATGTGTGAAGACAATTGTAGATATAAGGAAAGTCATCATAAAAACAGGTTGAGAGATAGAACAGCATGTGTCTAGTGCGGCTCTTTTTCTTGTATCTTGCAACTAGGTAAACACTCACACATACACATGCACACAAAGAAGTTGGAAGGTGTATAGAGAGAAGTAACCAGGATTAATATCAATTGCAGAATATGTCATACAAGGAGAGACTAGCTAGAATGCAACTCCCTACCTTAGAAAGGAGACAGTAGAGAGGTGCCATGATTGTACTTACAGATTATTGAGTGGGATGGGAAAAGTAGGAATGGAAGATTTATTTGTAATTAATGAAAAAGAAACCAGTTGACAGAAGAAAACTAAAAAATAGCCACATACAAGAGGGACATAAGGACTTTAGCTTCCTTTATCGGAACCCTGAGCTCCCCTTAGTCCATATTACCTTGGTATGGCTGTACTACCAACAAAATTTAACAAAATTTAAGGCCATATCATTGCTTTGTATTTGATAATGCTGCCCAGTGCCACAAAAGTATGTAGGAAGCCAAGGATGGAGGGAGGGAGGGAGGAGGGGGGCAAAGGCCCACCTGGTCAGGTGGCTCCTGCAGCACACAACTTGTGCGTTAAATTTCTCTCAAAGATTGCAAAACACACTACAGTATATGTGTATAGAGTAGTTGGACTTTAAAATTTCTTTTGAAGTATATTCCGTAAATTGAGGCACATTTTCTATATTTTTTTCTGTTTATTATTTATTCTTCTATAAGACTTTACCCACAAGTGTAAGAAGTGCAAACTTAAAAAATATTGGAATGAAAAGATAAAATTTTTTTGAGAGAATGCTGTCATTGATTGCACGTTCCACCTCATTCTGTGTGTGACCTTTATGGTGCAGATACCTCATATTATCATTTTATATCCATTTGCTTGCAGTGTAAGGGATACATATTACATTTTATTTATTTATTCATTTATTTGTGTTTTGCTCTTCATGGAGTGGATGAATGAATTTGTCATTCATATCAATGGGAAATTAAGATGCACCTTGAGTCCAGATTGGGTTGTGAGCTGAATTGTGGAATAGATTAAGGATGTAGTCCAGGGCACCGTACCACTAGGTAGGTATAGACAGTATAATACTTGTTATACACTCATGTCAAGTTGATACTACAGACTAAAATATAGACAGATAGATAGATAGTCATAGGTGACCACATTCTGGCTTCTTGCAGCTTCTTTTATGTTCCTTTATTTGGTATGTAATATTTTTGGTGTTTTTTCTTGTCAGTTTCATTTCTCTTTCTTTTTGTCCCATTATTAAGAGTCATCATTCTTGGTTATGCTTGCCACAAGATTAAATTGTTGTTGAAATGCAGGCATATATGCCAACTAGACTACTGAATTTACATAAGTTGATGAACAAAAATAAAACCTTTGTGATACAACAAATGAAATTCAGTTAGATATACTAAATTGCCAGAATCTCATAAAAGTATTTGTTGAAGCATCCCATGGAACACATATGAGTGGTGGCAGTCATACAAATATGAAAAAATTGTATAGTGAAGTGTAAAAGGTAAATGTCTGTCAACGCACTCTTGCATTAGGAAAAGAAAATTGTTTTTACTGTTCAATGTTGTATCAGTTGATCAGAAAAATGCTTCTATTTTAGGCATGATATTTTTTGTATCTTATAAAAATATAAGTGTACCAAAATATTGACATCAAAACTAATGAATAGGTATTTAATATCCTTTCGTAAGAAAATTGAAGCCCACTTTTTAAAAGATATCAAGATAATATGGTGTTATCATTACTTTTATTAATGAAAAGAAAATAATGATTTATTTCCAGGTACACATTTCACAAGGTGATGTTTTCTTTCTTTTTGTTTGCAGAGGCCTGTAGATTACAGTTTTATTGTTATCATTGTATGTATATATTACAAGTAGTTTGTCAGGGTTGAATTAAGATGAAGGTGTAGGGTAGGTGGCCATCATTTTAAAAAGAAGGTGTATTATTTGTTATTGAACTAAGTCTACATAATTCAGAATTTTGCCTCTAATGATGGTCAGCTATAATGAATGATGTATCCACCATACTGCTACTTCTTATTTATTGCATTTATCACTAAACCCTTTCAAGCTAAAGAAACTACAACTGACTAGTTAGTTAAATAATGTTAGAAATGAATCAGCAAGAGTACTCATTGTTTCTTTTTCTTATCAATGGGAGTCTTTCATCTTATTCAGGGGATTTCTTGACTTTTGTGTTTTGCAGTAGATTCCTGACTTTTTCTCTGTCAACCAACAGGACCTGTAGACTGTAGAGGGTGTCTGACTTCTTTTCTGGGTAAGTGAGGTATCTCAGTGTCATCTATGCTAAACACCACTGAAATGATTTGCGGTACATTAGCCTTTTGATCACCTTTAGTTGCTGTTTTGAAATTGGGTTTCTCAGGTATTTGTACAGATCACCAATTTGTGTTTTGGTTTGACATCTGATTCAGTATCGGAGTGCCTTGAAGTTTTGTTTTGCCTTTCAAGACGTATTAAGTACAAGTTGCTTCTTCAATTTCATTTGTTTGTCTGTCTGAGCTGCACTCTCTCTTGTCCTTGCAGCTAATGTGTGAATTTATATTGGTCTTATTGGGGATTTATTTGCCTGTCCTTGCTTCTTTGATTTTTGAAAATATTGACAATATCATCTAAATGTGTTTACTTTGCTTTATCCTATGTATAAGGGTTTCTTCAGCTAAACATTTTCTTTTCATTTGATACATATTTTTGGTGTGTGTTTTTGATTTTGAAGAAAACATTTTCTTTGTTGATAGGATTGTGTTGGAGATTTTGCATATGAATTTTGCTGAATTATCTACAATGTCCTTCCTTTTCTGTTTTGTCTGATTGAAGCTAATGCCTGTGCCATGGGCATCCTTCAAGAAGGTCAAGAAGGTGGCCTCCTGGTACTGTATATGTATATATTTATTTTTGTTGTAAACTGCAGTCTCTCTCTCTCTCTCTCTCTCTCTCTCTCTCTCTCTCTCTCTCTCTCTCTCTCTCTCTCTCTCTCTCTCTCTCTCTCTCTCTCTCTCTCTGTGTGTGTGTGTGTGTGTGTGTGTGTATTAGAAATATAGATTAAATCACCTCATTTATGATTGTTGAACGGACTTGGTAAGTAAACTATAGTAATAGTATGTATGGTAGTGGTATTCAACTCCATTTTGAATTTATTTTTTTTAGGATGGCTTTCTGAATGTGTTTTCAGGCAATGAAATGCATCTTACATGTATTATTGCCATGTAAACTGCAGATATACTTGATAATCACAGTAAAAAACATGTGTAAAAAGTATGATGAATCCATAGCTTTATTATGATATCTATTAGCTAGCTCTGTTATTATACCTCACACGTTACAACAATTAACATTACTTATCAACAGCAAAATTAAGTACCCATGGCAGTGGGTTGTTAAACATCACTACAGGATCCATGTATCTTTGCCTTAAGGCATGCAGATTCTCTCTCTCTCTCTCTCTCTCTCTCTCTCTCTCTCTCTCTCTCTCTCTCTCTCTCTCTCTCTCTCTCTCTCTCTTGCGGTTATTGTGTTCTCAATTGTCATGGAATGAAGCACCAATGCCTCCAATGCTTGCAAGTCCACTGGGTTCCCTTTTGTAGTCTGGCCTGGTTGGTATGCACTGCTACTACTTCCATTCACAGATGCTATTGTGACCTTGTGATTTGATATGTACATACTTCTTTATTATCTGCCTCAATTCTTCTTTGTACAAAATAGACCACTTTGGTTCATACTATTGTCCATTAGATACATGAATAATTGCTGAACTCAAACTACCAAATATCCGTGGGGCAAAAAATTAATGTTACTATGAGTTGAAGGAAAAGAACAAAAATGAAATCGTTACACAACTCTTTCTTTTATCTCTGTTCTTTGCAGCATTTATTGAATTATTTTCTGAACAAACCATCTCATGATAGTGTAGAGAAAAGCCCCATCTACTTATTGTCACAAACAAATTGTAGATAAATATAAGTGAAGGGGAGACATGCACTTAGCAAGGTCAGAATAGTGATATTGGAGAAGATTGCTAAAGTTGCAACATTGCAGTGGTGAAAAAGTAGCTAAAGACTGTCAGACAGGGGAAAGGAGTTTATAAGACAAAAAGCTTTTGATTCCACCCTGTCTAAAAGAGGTGTATGAGTGGAACCCCTTCATGCATGTGAAGCATATTATGTACTCCATGCTGGATGGACAAGGCTCTCGTACAGAGTTAATACCTTGGGTAGATGAGAAAAACTGGTGGAGATGCTTCAGAATACCTAACTTGATAGATTATAGGTAAAAGACAGACAGAGGATGTTCAGTGCAGAAGAGGGTGACAGTTGAGTGTCACTGAAGAAGAGGTGATAGTTGTCTGGAAGGTTGTGTTGAGTTGATAGACGGAGGAATTGAGTTTTTGAGGCATTGAACAGTACATGCTAAGTTTGCTCTGCCCAGTCAGAAATTGTAGAGAGATCGGGAGTGAGGTGTTCTGTGGATTACCTGCATGAATTGTTTACTATCTGAAGGATTGGTCATCCATGAAAAGACACGGAAAAGTGTAGGGTGGAATCCTCAGCGTAGGAGTGGATAGGACAAGAAGTTTGGTTCACATGATCATTGATGAATAATAGGGAGACCATCCACTAATTGATGAATAATAGGGAGACCATCCACTAATTGATGAATAATAGGGAGACCACCCACTAATTTCATCATTGCCATACATCATTTTCATCGCCTTTTTTATGATACACTTGTTTCATTAAGCACAAATTTCATTATATTCCTTTGCATACCATATATGTACATACTCTATTTTTTCTTCTTTTTCTTCATATTTTTCCATCGTCACCTCACCAATGCTTTATTCATTAGTGTCTGAGGCATGCACTAGTTTCGTCATCTTTATTATACACAAGTCAGTCAGCTTCTTTATAATGCAATAGTTTTATCATTACCTTCCTTTCTCTATGCTGTGTACAGCTCCCCATTCCATATACTTTTCATGTTTTTTGTTTTTTTGTTTTTTTTTCCCATCATCACTTCACCAATACTATGTCTATCAATCTGTGGCTGGAGGCAGTTTTTATTACTTGCCATAATAGTAAAAGTGAATCTGTGTATTTATTTCACACGGATTAAAAGTGGCATTGGTTCATTCTCTGTATGTAGAGTCAAATAAGATTGCAATTTTGAAAGGGCTTAAGGTCATGTTCTTAAAACACTTCTGCATTGCAATTCACCACTATCAGAATGCTTGACTTGAAGGAGGTATATATATGGGTTTTTGAAGATGTTTGTATGTATGTACTGTTCTAGGGAGAAATTAACATGATTTCCACATTACTAATAGACAAAACACTCTTCTCCTCCTCCTCCTCCTCCTCCTCTTCCTCTTCCTCTTCCTCTTCCTCTTCCTCTTCCTCCTCCTCCTCCTCTACACTGCCAGGAAACCCATGCCTCAGTACTTGACTTTATAGCTCTCTCTCTCTCTCTCTCTCTCTCTCTCTCTCTCTCTCTCTCTCTCTCTCTCTCTCTCTCTC
>CM035205.1:3018703-3029620 GCA_020233015.1 Callinectes sapidus
TCTCTCTCTCTCTCTCTCTCTCTCTCTCTCTCTCTCTCTCTCTCTCTCTCTCTCTCTCTCTCTCTCTCTTCACTTGTAATGATAATAAGGCCTTTCTGATTAGGTGTTCATTTTAATACACACAAATGATAGAATAAATAAAAGAAAGAAAGTATCAAGATAGAAGAAGAAGAACGCTTTTGCGATAGTCTTAGTGGATGACTAAGTTAGGGTTATCGGCTAAACATCCCCTCCCCCCCTTCCCCCCCGCTTCCCCTCCACATCCCCTCCACATCCCCTCCACCTCCCTTCCCTTCCAACAACTCCAGAGGAAAAACTGCCACAATTATGCATTTCCTGTCGTGTGATGTTATGTATTGCGTATTTGAGTGTTGCAACGGACGCTCATCTAAGAGAGAGAGAGAGAGAGAGATTCTTTAACACTTCAGTGCTTCACCTTCACTATTTCAAAAGGCTTTATTTGAATTGTGACGAGTTTTTTAAAGCAGTTTGTTTTTTACGGTTCTAGAGACAGAGTAACAGGATTTTTACATTACTAACTGGAGAAACACTCTTGTAAACCACGCCAATCATTCTTGTGGCCTTTGAAAATAGTGTTGGTTGGTGAGAGAGCAAAGCCTTTCTGAATACGGACTTGTGGGGAATTTTGCTGGAGTTTCCTGGAATAAACCGGCAGGGGAAAGGAAAATGAGGAACGCAGGTTAGTGTGGCGGGGGGGGGGGTACCTTTGTTGTGTGGTGATGAGTGTATTGGATGCTCATCTCTCTCTCTCTCTCTCTCTCTCTCTCTCTCTCTCTCTGTGCCCTAGGAGTGGTGGAGGAAGTTTCCATCCTTTCCCCCCGCCATGACCAGGGTTGTGAAGTCTGAAGGGCGCCTGTAAAGTCTCGGTATTAGTCGTCGTATTGTTTCTATTCTTTTCTTCTTTTCTCTCTCTTTTTTTTTTTTTGGGTGGGGGGAGGGATGGTTCTGTGTGAGAGAGAGAGAGAGAGAGAGAGAGAGAGAGATGGAGGATGCTATTGGGGGACGAGGTGTGAATTTTCCCAGTGGTTCCGTCCTGTGAGGGGGGGGAAGGGGGGGAGGGGAGAGGGGTCGCCGCACTGCCTTATTTATACACAGGTGAAAGAATGCAGTTTTCAAAGTCCTGCTTATTTCACCGGATTCCTTGATGTCTGTTACCCTGAAATTAACATGCAACTGTGCTCCTTTTTAATGTTGGTTTTGCTTGTTTTCCTCCCTGTATTTGTTTGTACTTGTTTACTGGTTTTACCTGAGTATTTTTTACGTAGAACTGTAACTGCAGGATTTTTTTTTTCAGTGCCAAATGTCATGTCATGTCGGTTGATTTGTACTGTAGCTATAGATTGTACTACAAGTTCATATTCATTGGTGCGGGACGCTTATTTGGGAAAGAAAATGGCACTGGCTTCCTCTACACTACGTACAGTGACGGCGCCTCTGCCTGGCTTTGGTCGGCCGCACACTGTAGACGCTTTAATCCCATCATTTCACCTGTTAAGCTGAGTAGTGCCACCAGTAATTATTGATGTGGACTCTTCGGCTCAGGAACACAGTGACAGCCGTACCTTGAGTGTTGGCCGTGCTCCTCAGGTGGCCTTAGAGACACAAAAATATGGACCAGCCTCATTACTAAAGTGTTGGCTCATATCCAGACACGTCCATGAAGCCGACATGACCACACCGAACGAGAGTGGCTGCGTGGTATTATGTACGAACACAAAACAAGCTGGCATGTTTTTTTACCCCGCGAGCCGCACAGAAGGCTGCCAGATGCTGCACCAGGTCCATCACACTCTGGGATTGTTGTTTGGTCCTGTTTGGAGATCACCTAACGCTGATGCTGCTGCTGCTGCTGCTGTTTATGCTGTTTGCTTCGGTCTTATTTTTTGTCCTTGATTGTGTCTCGCCACATTACGTAAAGGCGTGATCTCTTCCTCTACCTGACTTAGAAATGATGTGGTTTGGTTTATATTTATTTATTTTCTCCTCTCCATGTTATTCATGAATTATTGTACATATCTAACAAATTTGTTGTCCCTTTTTATCCCTTTCTAAGAATAGTGATGGCGTCTGGTGCTGTCTAAATGTGCAAGCAGTGTGTGGCGGTAATGTGTTATATTTCAGCATTGTGTGAATAGATGCGAAGTTCTACTCTGTTATTTTGCTTGTCTTTACGTAAGCTATAGTCCTGAACGTGACGAATTAATGTCGGTAGTGACGCATTCTGAAGTCCAGATCATTTATGAAGTGTGCCTGAGTGGGAAGAAACAAAGAGGTGTGGCGGCGCAAGACAGTGACAGTGCCTTAGTGCCGCCCCTTATGACCGCTGCAGGGACACGGTCCGCAATAAGGCAGAGGGTCGCCAGCTGTGGTGAGGCAGTTGATGATTGTTTGAAGGACTTGTTCTGGTCTGGTGACTAGTCCTTTCCACCTCTCACTAAAATTGTGAGGGACTATTAAGAAAAGAAAAAAAAGAAAATAAAGTCGTGTCAAGATGGTCTAGAAAAGAAATGTGGTGATTGAAGCCATGGCTGACAAACCGTGACTTACCACCGGCGGAGAGGTGCCTCACAGGGCAGTAGGTACATATATACAGCACTAAATAGATGGTGTAACTCTGTGTGTGTGTGTGTGTGTGTGTGTGTGTGTGTGTGTGTGTTCGCGCCCACGTGCATGCATAACTTTCAGATAGGTGAGCGTGACAATCTTGGGTGAATGCCGTGTGTTGAGGAAACAAGACGGGAGGGAAGAGGCTGGGTGGGGCTGGCTTGCAGGCAGTTTGGCGAAGGAGCAGTATACCGAAAAAGAGAGGCGGATTAATATGTGGATTACAACGATAATAAGCATGGTAGAATCCAAAGACACTCTAAATAACAAGACGTGGAATGAGAGCTATATACCATTACTGGCTGACCGTGAAGTTGTACCCTCATTACACCTCACAAGGAAGGTAATCTTGACATAATAACATTGGATTGACTTACTGACCTTTGGAGGCGACGGGTGGCAGGTGAGGTGATACATCATGCTGTCTCGCTGGCTTAACCCCTTCAACACTGTGACGCATTTTCATATCCATTCTTGGTATTTATCGATTGTATACAGCTTCAAATACTCATGTGGGGATTAGAATAGTGAAGACTCGGGTCATTGCTCTGCTGACCTCCATAGAGCTTTCTTAATGTCAATAACGTAATCATACCCATAACTGAAGGTGAAAATGCGTCCCAGTACTGAAGGGGTTGATGAGGATAGGTGGCGTGTGTAAGCCTTAGCCAAGTGTTCATCACGGCTTGAGGGGGACATCAGTGCCGCTTCTGACCAAACACCAGTGAGAGGAAAGGTTATGCCACATTGGGAAAGAACGCGCGTGTGTGTGTGTGTTTAGAAGTGTTTAATTTTATAGTGGAGTTCCAAATCTCTGCTGCAACATAAGACTGCATCTCTCTCTCTCTCTCTCTCTCTCTCTCTCTCTCTCTCTCTCTCTCTCTCTCTCTCTCTCTCTCTCTCTCTCTCTCTCTCTCTCTCTCTCTCCTCTTGTCCTCCAGTTTTCATCAGTATCCCCAGAGTAGAGAGAGAGGGCAGGGAGAGCTATGGATTCTGGAGGTGGTAAGGAAAATAAGTGTAATGAAGACTACCATGTACTCCTATTCCTACAGCTCGGCCTTTGCGTGGTGGTGGTGGTGGTGGTGGTGATGTCACGGTCATAGCTGGTTTTATGGGGTTTGTTATGGGAAGTTAGCAGCATTTAACAGGGAGAGAAAGTGTGCTTGGGGAAAAATATAAGTTACGAGAGAGAGAGAGAGAGAGAGAGAGAGAGAGAGAGAGAGAGAGAGAGAGAGAGAGAGAGAGAGAGAGAGGAGAGAGAGAGAGAGAGAGAGATGGAGGTTTGTGGTTAAGGTTAGAAAGGGAAGGTAACAGCAGCCAGCCAGTGTACCAAGAGTCGCCGCGGCATTATTGAAGGGAAGAGTTCGGGCAAGGCAAGGTCGAAGGGAACTAACTAACTTATCGACCTTCGAAGAGATTTTTTCGTGATTTTCGTAATCTAGAATGACCTAAAGATATTACGAATTAAAAACAATATTATCTTCTCTGTTTATTTGTTTATTTTTTGTTGTTTTCCAAGAGTCTTTTTTTTTTTCCCCAAAAAAATATTTAGTAGGTTTTTCATATTTTTATTTATTTATTTTTTTTTTTTTACCATTGCAAGAGTACCCTGAATTCCCAAGAAAGAAAAACACGGCAGAGCCAAATGGCCGTTCCCTATCTGGTAGTTTTGAAAGACTTTGTTTTTACGAGAGTTTTTTGGAATAAGGTTAGTCTGGAGAGTACACAGAGGTGCGCCGCAGGGATGATGGTGGTGGTGGTGGGGGTGGGGTTCCCGCCGGTACTGTACAGACGGGACATGAAGAAAGGATAGCGACACGCCTGACACCTTCACACCTGAATATCACCGCGCACTTCTGGGAGGCCTCGTGCTGTCTTTTGCCTGGGAACTGCCTTGCGTTTGACGGTTTGAGGTCCGTATTCAGTAACGCTTCGCTCTTTCTCTCACTTCTACCATTTTTTCCCAGGCCACAGCGGCGTCTTCAAGAGTGTTTCCCCAGTGAATAACGTAGAATTCTTGTCAATCTTTCACTAGAACCATCAAAAAAATAAATAAATTCGTGTACATTAAGAAAAGCCCTTTGAAATAGTGGAAGTGAAGTAGAAAAGTCTTTGATAATACAAGCCCGAGCCTCTTACGATGTCGGCCATTACTAGGGGGGGAGGCTGGTGAGCTAGGAAGAGCAGTTCAGTTGGTGGCGTTGTTGAACATGAGAATTTAATACTGATCTTGGCTAAATATGGAGCGTGACCTTCTAGTTTGCCTGTACACCAGTGCTCCTCGCCACTCCTCGCTGCGCCCTCTCCTCCCACGCTCAAGTTTAAACATCAGGTGGTGCCTCTTACCAGGTGCCGCGGTGGGGCTAATGGTGAATGGTGAATGGGGACTGCTGAGTGAGGGGCGTGGGTGGTGGAAGCTGGTGGTGGTGGTGGTGGAGTGACATGTGAGCTGATGACTGGTGTGTGTGTGTGTGTGTGCGTGTGTGTGTTTTAGGCAGGGTTGTCTTGCAGTGTGTGTGTGTGTGTGTGTGTGTGTGTGTGTGTGTGTGTGTGTGTGTGTGTGTGTGTAGGCGCTTGCTTAGACATGAATCCCACACTACCCACACAGGAATTAACAGAGATTGACATTCCTAGAGAGAGAGAGAGAGAGAGAGAGAGAGAGAGAGAGAGAGAGAGGAAACGAAAAAAAAAGAAAAGATAGATAAATGTAGAGTCCTCACATGGCAGCAAAATGAATGAATAAATAGATAGATAAAAAAAATGAAACAGATCAATAATCAAAAAGGTTAGATAAAGTAGGAAAAGAAAATGACTACCTTAAGAAACAGGTACGTTTTTTCCATATATCAGTGTTCGGGGACTGGCATGTCAGTGGGATTTTTCATTTATTTCATCAGTTCTCCCCCTCTTGCAGTGTTGTCGACTGGGAAATTGACAAGTAAGGTGATAATTTGATAAGTCGTATAATGATAAACTGTTAGAAATTAGATGGGTGGTGAGTAGTTAGCCACTGTGTAGGGTGAGGTGGTGTTGTGGTGGCTCAAATCAAGACCAAAGCATTGTGTCCCTAATGGCCTGACGACTATCGGTGGCTGCACTGGACCGCCTGATACACCCCATGACTCACTCTGCTTTGGCCACTCCACCTCAATGTCACGCCTCTATTATCAACTCCCCTTCCTCTCACTCTCTTCACTCCTTATACATCTTCCTCCCCCCATCCCTCTCTCCCCCTCCCCCTCACAAGTTTCCTTCACGTGTAAGGATATATCACTGGCAGCTGTATGGCACCCCTGACCCCAAGGTGCCTCCCTGATACTCCTGGCCTTATGCCCTTCACCCTTCCCATTACTCCCATGAGATGCCTCTGCCTTCTTCCTCTGCATCCGTCTCTCCTCTTTACTTCCCTCATCCCTTCCCGACCTCTTTCTACCTCTTGTCTTCCTGCATCCCTCGCCTTTACTTCCAACCCACCTACGTCTCCCTTGCCTCCCCTTTTGTCCTCCATCTTCTCCCCCCCCTTCGCCGTGCCTTCACCCTCCCACCAGTGTCTGCGCCGGTCTCCCCTCTGAGTTACGTATGACACCCATGCCGTGGGGACCTTGCATGCTGTAGGGAAAGGCGAGGAGGAGGAGGAGGTGAAGGGAGGGTGGGAAGGGATGTGTTTTTTTTCTCAGCATTCTCCTTCTCCCTCTCTCTCTCATCTCTCACGGGTCACTTCCTTCATGCTCTTCCTTCCCCCCCCTCCTCCTCCTCCTCCTCCTCCCCCACCGAAAAAAGCCTACTTCCCTTCGTCCTTCCTTCTCTCTTGTAATGAAACATTCAGGAAATGAGTGTTTGTAGAGGCGAGAGGGAAGGAAAGAGGTTTGACCCCACCACCACCACACATACACACACACACACACACACGGAGAGAGAGAGAGAGAGAGAGAGAGAGAGAGAGAGAGAGAGAGAGAGAGAGAGAGAGAGAGAGAGAGATTTTCTACTACTAATCCATCCATTTCTCTTCCTGTACAGGTGAGTGTGAGATAAGCGAGAGAGAGAGAGAGAGAGCGGAAGTGCCAGCTTGGTGGTAAGTGTAAATACCTTTTTCCAAGTGACACCTTCCTTATTGTCGTCGTTGTTATTGTTTTGTTGTTATTATTATTATTATTATTATTTTGTTATTATTATTATTATTATTATTATTATTATTATTATTATTATTATTATTATTATTATTATTATTGTTGTTGTTGTTGTTGTTGTTGTTGTTATTATTATCATCATTAGCAGTAGTAGTAACAGCAGCGGGAGAATTACTGTTACTACTACTACTACTACTACCTTGGGCTTTTGTTGTGGGTATTGAACATAGGCTTGTGGAGCAGCTGGAATGAGTGAAAGGAAGGGAGGGGAAGGAAAGGGGGGAAATGAGTGGGCGGAGGAGTGGAGTAGGAAAATGACGGAATGTGAAGAAAGAAAGGGTTGAGTGAAATATGAAAGGAGAAGAGTATACATATCTGGAGCAGTTTACAGAGTTCTGGGTGAAAGGGGGGAGGAGGGGAGGGGGGGGAGGGGGTGAATGAATGAATGACGTGAATGTGTGGTGATGAGAGAGTCGGGTACGCTGGTGATGGTGTGTGTGGGGGAGGGGAGGGGGGGTAAAGGTAGGGAGTAGCAGGCGGTTGCAAGATGCGTTCCGGGAAGAAGGAAAAAAAAAAGTGTCTGGCTGACTCGACTTCCCCTTTACTGAGAATTCCTTTAAAAATGTGTGTGTGTGTGTGTGTGTGTGTGTGTGCGTGTGTCGGCGTCATTGTCGTTACTTATCGCTGTACTATGAAGTGTGTCTATCAGTTCTTGTGTGTTTGCGTGGGCCTGCCTAGCCTAGCGTAGCGTATAGCCTTGCCGTGTCTTGTCTTGTCTGTCATAACCTTCCAATCAGTCAGTCACTCTATGTACCTCATACCCACACGTATGTACATGCACCAGTTCATGACGTGAAGTGCGCATGTATTAGCTGTCTCATCGCGGCCGTCAGCACAGCGCACACATTAAACTTCCGTCCACCGCTCTCTCCATTTTGCTGTCCACCTGCCGCGGTTATTAAGGCGGGAATATGCCTAATGAGTGCTGCACCTGACTCCCGCACCACCGGCCCAGGGGTAGGGCGTGCTAACGGGCGTCCTGATGAGGGGCCATACGTCCTTGTCTCGGGGAAGGAGTCCAGGGGAGTGTTTTGTGGCCTGCTGGTGGTGGTAGTGGTGGTGAAGAGAGAGAGAGAGAGAGAGAGAGAGAGAGAGAAATTATAAAAGACAAAGAAGGGAGAACAGGATTGAGACGTGTGTGTGAGTGTGTGCGTGCGTTTGCGTGCGTGCGTGCTTGTGTGTGTTTGCGCGCTCCATTTTAGCTTTAATAACTGGAATAATAATAGACAATAATAGATCGTGTTCGCTTTTTGAGCCTCACTTTGATCGAGTATGATGAATGAGTTTGGCTGGCCTGCAGTGTGTGTGTGTTTGTGTGTGTGTGTGTGTGTGTGTGTGTATGAGCCTCACTTTGAAGCGCGGCCTGTTCACTCGTCACGCAGCAGTGGATCTCACCAAACTGTGAGGCGCGGCACTGGATGAAAGGTTCCACCTGGTGATGATTGGTGGACACACCTCAGACTTATCTCGCATTGCTGGCCCTGTGTATGTGTCACTACTGTCCTTTTATTCCTGTGGTTTTGCTACACTGTCTACTAATGATGACGTATTCATCCATACAACTACGTTATGGTGGATACATGAGGTTTGCAGGTGTGGTGGTTACCATGAGTGGTTTGATTTGCATCTGCAGGTGTATATACCGCACTGGTGCAGATTATAGTTGCGTCAGGAGTCACGCCTGGAGGGGAACCGCGCTGCTCACTCACCTCACCGTGCTGCCTTTGACGCCAAGCTTGCTGTAGCTGGAAGCGTGTAACTGTTCTCAACCACACCGCAAGGACACCGTACGAACACCCGCACCGCCGCGCCGACCACCTCCCCCCCCCCCTCTCTACCACCACCATCATCACCACCACACACGCCTCGGCCTGCACCTGGACGCCACCCTCAGTAAAGCTCCCTTGCTATGATCCACACACTGGTTGATGTTTCCCCAGCGTTGGTCTGCATGGACTGCGTTATGATGCTTGTGCCATTTTGTGGTTTTCGTATCATTTGTAACTACTGATCGACTCAACTTATTTATTTTATTTTGTTGTATTTTTATTTGTTTATTCATTCATCTATTGTACTGTGTGTGTGATGTAAATGACAAGATGGTGCTTGTGTGCTGATTTTGAGGAGTGAGTGTATTAAGAGAGGAAGAGAAGGAGATGGTGGTGGTGGTGGTTGGGTCCGATGTAATGGCGGGTGTGGGGTGTGGCTGTGGCTGTGGTGGCATACTGTAAGGGTAGGGTGGGCAGACAGGAGCAGTGAAGTATTCATGTGTGTTCAAGAATGAGGTGGGGATGTTTGTCTTGGTGTTGACTGTGGTGATGGGCGGTGAGGTAACTTGGTTCCAGGACTAACTGCAATCACTCTTCTCGCTAGCGTTAGGTTATTGGTGACGAAACACGATAAAGAGAACAATAAGCCATTTCTCAGCAGACTGATATTACACTCTCCTGTCATAAGTTACATGATTACAACCATTATAATTATATTATGTAGATTCTCTTCAGTAAGTAATCAAGCAAACTTTGTACGCATGTGATATATAAATCTATGATTACTGCTTACCCTGCATACCTACGTACATGGGGGTCAGCGAGGGGCAGCCCGCCACGCAGGAAGGAATAGCGCCGCACGGCCGGAGTTGGCATCAGTGCCGGATGTTTGGGTAAATGGTTCAGGGTATCGTACGAAGCCTGTCAAAGCACGTGATTGCCTTCCCCGTAAAGTGAGCAGTGTGTGTCGGCATTGCGCCAGTGCTGCTCGGAGGTTGATAGCAAGAGTTGGTGTAGACGCCTTGAGAGATGCATTTCAAGACTTGCGGCATGATATGGCACCAGAAATAGGCTGCAGACATTCATTTAGAGTATTTAATGAGTATTGTTATCACTGAACCAATCTCTCACTTGGAAATGTTTATCTAATCCGGCGCTGATAGATGCGGCGGCTTCTCGGCGTTTCCTACTCACCCAGATGAGAGATATCTTGAGTTATCGACCGTGTGTCAATCAATACTTAAGACAGTGACGCTTCCCTGCTTTACAACCTAATGATTGGTTAGGGAGCTGCGACATGACAGTCAATGGATCAATGAAATCACTTCTTGGAAAGTAAATTACAAAGATCTATTTATATTCCTCCATCATTACTACTAACCATCATCCATTCGTCCATCAATCAGTCCATCCATTTATACACCCACCACATCTTACCACGAATCGAGAAGCTTATGTGTACCGTCCAGGCTCCTAACCAACCCACATTCAAAATATAGTATAGCCTCAGTAATACAATAATAATAACAACAATAGTCTGCACTTCCACACACGCCACCCATTCACGGTTTGGCGAGTGTTATTGGCGCGGCGAAGGTCCTGTGTGTGTGTGTGTGTGTGTGGTGTGGTCGTTGAATGGCATCAGTGTAGTGGAGAAAATGCAAGAGGCTTAAAGTGGGGCCGCTGTCGTGCACGCTTCACCTAACATAACCTAAACTAGCCTAGTGTTCCTCCGCGTCTCACCTGTCCCACCGTCTTAACATGTACTCTCTCTCTCTCTCTCTCTTCCCCCTCTCATCTCTCTCTCTCTCTCTCTCTCTCTCTCTCTCTCTCTCTCTCTCTCTCTCTCTCTCTCTCTCTCTCTCTCTCTCTCTCTCTCTCGTCACGCTCTAATATTAGCGTATCCAAAATATTATTACCCTCTAACACACACACACACACACACACACACACACACACACTTTCTTTTATTCTTTTATTCTTTCTTTCTTTCTTTCTTTCCTTTGTTTTTTTTTTTTTTCTTTTTACCTATCAAATGACGCTCCTCCTCCTCCTCCTCCTCCTCCTCCTCCTCCTCCTCCAGGCTTTGGGTGTGGGTCAAGTAGTCCCTCAGACAAGGTTCTCTCCACCATCGACCGCTCTGTACTCCTCCTCCTCCTCCTCCTCCTCCTCCTCCTCCTCCTCCTCCTCCTCCTCCTCCTCTTCCCCTTCCCCTTCCCCTTCCCCTTCCCCTTCCCCTTCCACTTCCCCTTCCCCTTCTTCTTCCTCCTTCTCTTCTTCTGTCCCTTCATCTCTTCTTTAGTCTACACCATCCTTCCTTTTTTTCTTTCTTCCTT